>CM010608.1:19598592-19845483 GCA_003430845.1 Xanthoceras sorbifolium | reverse complement strand
GATCGCGGTGACCAGATCGCGTTGCTCACTGCCCAAAAATGCCATTTTTCGCCTCGAGCAGCTCATCGCGATCTGTGGTAGCGGTGAGGGGTCGCGGTACACACTGCCCCAGTTTTTCACTCCTTTTTCTTCATGCATCATTTCTGGACCATTCTATCTGGTCCACCTGGAAACCATCAAAATAAGCATATATTTAATTACGTTTACAGCCCTCAACTCATAAAGATTTTATATCCACATATTCAAAATTAATTATTTAAAATTTGGGATATTACATGAACAGTGTCTATTTCCAATCAAGCGATCCAACAATGTAACTACAACAATTACAAAGACTATAAAGGGATCCAACAAGAGAGAATAAGGTAAGTTCTTACCATTTTTTTCACTTTGACAGTTTAATTAGTTAGTGTGCGTGCCATACTGTCTATTTCATAAAAATTGACTTGATCGTTAGAGGGTGATAACCGACTAAACATCAGTATTCCTTCTAACCCTTTTTCAGTTGCACGATTAAGGTATTAGGACTAATCGAAGTTCAGTAACAACAGTCATATTTTAAATATTTTATGGTTACTCTTTAAAGTTTTTGTAAATGAGACTAATTTTGAAAACTTGAAAATTATTTGGCTAGTTTTAGCAATTAACTATTGCGATATAGTTATGTTTCTTGCTAATATTATACAAAATTCTGATGAGGTTCAATAGTATCAAAAATACTGTCAAATCTCAAAAGTGAAAGTTGGAATATGATGCTCATCGAACATTTAAAATTCTTTTAACATATGAAGTATGTATATTTTTCATTCAGAAATCAGGAGAAGTCAGTATGTGTGGATAGTTTTTTCCTCTTATTATGGGAGTAGAGATATCTCCCGTTATGGGAGTAGATATCCGGACCGCACGTGTAGTAAGTTATCTCAATAGGTCCTGATAGACTTGTTATTGATATCGTAATTGTACCCTTCAAAAATAATAATTTTGTTTAAATTCATTTTAGTACAAGTAAAAAGTGTTATAGAGCGAATAACACCCACCGCCCTGAGGTTTTTAACAAACCGTAGCTGAGTGGAGTCAACCGTGTAACTGTAATGGAAGTTGCTAACAGTGTTAGGGGAGGTGGAAAATTGTTTACCACTTGAGAATGGACCGGTGGGAAATTTTGTTTTAAAAAAATAATCTTTCAGAATCTCCATCGGGCCAATCTTTAAATGGAGGATGTGAAGATCTGAATTTTGTTTTGTTGTTCTTGGTGGAGATCCAAGCTCCACCGTGTCCATTAATTTTGGACGGACGGTGGAGATTCAATATGGAGTTTAGATTTCGATACACCAAGATTGATTTTTTACTTTTTTTTATTTTTTATTATTATTATATTTTAATAAATCCTAACTATCCATCATCTTAAAGATGAAGAGATGAGATTTTTTCCTTAATTTTCTGAATTTTTATTTAATAAAATAAATTAAAAGTATGAAAAAATAAAAATACCTTAGCATATTAAGTTTGACTAAAGTTAATTAACGTAGGAGAAGATCGTTGTCAATAAATGATAAGTTGATTTCGTTTGTATGTTAGCAAAATCTTAGGAGAATGAATGTTATTAGCTCAACGTTCTATATAAGGGAAAAAAAGCGCTGTAAAAGGGTACATTTTTGGGTGGCATAATTGGGCAGTGAATTATGATCATTAATCTTTAAGGTTGTATTTTATTGGGGTTAAGTTTATTTGGTCATTATAAATTATTATTTTTTAATTGATATTTTTTTTTTTGCGTGATTTCTAACTTTTTAAAAATCTATTATTTTAATTTTCTGACCCAATTTTTTACAGTTAAAGATGGTAGAGTATACATATTAACTATTTTTACCCTTAACTTTAAATGATTAAATTAAAATATATTTTACCCTTTATTTTTAAAAATTTAATAAATTGAACTTACATGCTATAAGAATTTAATATGTGTCAATAAAAAAAATTAAAATTATAAAATACATAAAATTTATAAAAAAAAAGTCCTTAAATATTAAAAATTATTAAATTAATTTAAAAACACTTAATTAAAAGCCTTTAAAAAATAAAAAATAAGTATAATAATAGCTAATTTATAAAAATTTTAATCATTTAAAATAACATTTCAAATTAATATTAAAATATAAAAAAATAAAATTTTATATAAAAATAAATTATAATAAATTTAAAATTTAAAATAAAATAAAATATTAAAGTAATCAAAAATAAAAAAAATATGTTTTAAACATATTAAGAGTTTGAAACATTATTATTTTTAAAAATTATAAATTTTAATTATTAAAAGTAATTTTTAATTGTTTTTAAAAATTATATATTTTTTATTTTTTAACTTTAATTTTTATTTAAAATTGAAATACCCTATAATATCATTAAATTTGATTAATAAAATGATTAAATTGATATATTTTTAAAAAGTTAAGGATCATGCGAGTTAAAAATAAAAATATCAGTAAAAAAGTACTAATTTTAAAAAGTAAGGAATTAAAATAATTTTTATCATATTTTATTTATTATAATATATAACTCAAGTAATCAATGTATGTACGTAGAGATACCTTTCCTCTTATAATGAAACCGTAAAAGTTACTTTTCATATTATATTTCACTATCTGATTTCATCATATCCTAATATACCTAAAAGTAATAACAAATTAGCATTTTATTTAGAAATTTGAACGAATATATTATATATTACTCTTACGAAGATCAAAAAATTGGTAGATTATATTTTCAGGATGAACAAAGGCATGATTGAAATTTGAGGAAAATATTATAAGTGGATATATAGTTGAGTGAACTTCAAATCATAATCAGATAATCAGATAAATCAACGAAATTTGGACTCATTTGAACAAATCATTTAATTTGTTCTCGATTATTAACAATAGTTTGGCTTGATATTTAGAAATTGGGACGCATATTGACCATAATTATATTATATTATTTTTGGTGAATTTTCTAGCTGGTTACAAAGAGTGGGAATGAGAGAATCTTGACAGAACAAATTACTGTATTAAAAAAGTTAAAAATTATGTATGCTTGTACTATCAATTGTAAAAAGCAAAAGGATCTCCCATATACTTGTAGTCAAAGCAGCAATAATACTACAAAGTACAAACTTTACATGAACAGTTTAATCATAATTTTAAAGGATATTATCAAAATCATCTTCCAATTTGGTAAATTAGTTAAAATCTTTTATTTAATTTTATTTATGGCCAAAACTTTTTTTATAATTTTATTTTATAATTAATTTTTCCTCTACCGTCAGTTTTAATTACTAAAATACTCATAACTATTAACTTTTCTGTTAGGGATATTATTAAAATCTTCTTCTAGTTTAGTGTATTAATCAAAATCCTCCCCAATTTCATCTATGGTCAAAATCCTTCCATAGTTTTATTTTATAGTCAATTTTCCATACCGTTAATTTTATTACTAAAATACCCTTAACTGTTAGGGCACAAAAGGTATAAAGATAAATATCTGTATATATTAAATTAAAATATATTAATTTATAATATCAATTAATCTCTACCCTCTATCATATGATGGACAGTAGAGATCAAATATAAAATATTAAAAAATTAAAAAAATTAAGAATCTATGAAGATAGATGATAGAGATCCATCTTTTTATTTTTAATTTTTTTTTATGTATTTTTCAAAAATAAATTTATGCTTATGATCTCTACCGTCCATCTATGGAGATGAATGGGGGAGATCCATCGTTTTATTTTTAATTTATAAATTTTTTTTATTTTTATGTATTTTTTTAAAAAATCTATGTTTTAGTTTTTAATTTTTAATTTTTTAATATTTTATATTTGATCTCTACTGTCAATCATATTATAGACAGCAGTGATTCATTGATATTATAAATTAAATTTTTTTTCATTTAATATATATAGTTATTTACCTTTATACCTTTGATGTTCTAAAATTTTTAACAGAAAAATTAACGGTTAAAGGTATTTTGGTAATTAAAACTAACTGTAAGGAAAAAATTAACTATAAAATAAAATTACGAAGAGAATTTCAACCAAAAATGAAATTATGAGGAGAATTTGACTAATACACCAAATTAGAGAGAGATTTTAATAATATTTCTAACATAAAATTAACGGTCAAGAGTATTTTAGTAATTAAAACTGATGGTAAGGAAAAATTGACTATAAAATAAAATTATGAGAGTATTTTGACCATAAATGAAGCTAAAGAGAAGATTTTAACTAATACACTAAATTATCGGGAATTTTAATAATAACTCTAATTTTAATGGACTTTTCGCTTGTAATCTAATATTAATCATAATTAGGACACAATGTCACAAATAATACAAAGAAAAACTTTGTTTTTAATATTTTTTAAAGATCTTTATATTTTTTTTATCAGAAAGAAAAAGACTTATATCTGGATTACCAAAAACAGGCCCTAGTGTAGCTTGGAAGCTTTTAGTAAACCTGCTGATACACTGATCTGATACAGCTAATTGGAATCAAAATCCAAGAACATTTGATAAGCAGGTCGATCAGAAGAGTAGTAACCTTCTATAAGGTCATCAACTTGGAAACCAAATTTGTTGTAGAGATTCATGGCAGCACTTCTCATGGGATCAACATGGAGCACTATCTGCTGCACTTTTCTTCCTCTACATTTCTCAATTGCACCTTTCAGCAATGCCTCTCCATGACTGTGTCTCCTATGACTCTCCTTTACTATATTTTATTTCCAATCAATGCACAGAAAAAAAAAAAAAAAAAAACCAAGAATCTAGTCATTTTGAGATGAGAGAATTTGACATTATCGAATCATTCTTCAATTGGGCTTATATTAATATCCACCTTATCAGAAAACTTTTCCAAATAGTGTTTTTAATTTTTTTTTTTTTTTAAGATATTCATCGAACAGTTTGTGGGTATATTCCAGTTGTTCACTAAGTTCTCTTTAAGCATAACATGCGATCTTCACCAATCAATACGGGAAGTTGAGGAACCTGCGAGCTTGGTGATAGAGGCAGACAAAGAAGAAGGCCAAGAGTACATGACATAGCCTACAACTTGTCCATCCATCTCCATGTACAGCAGCCCAGCATTCTTCTTCTTCAATTCTTCATCAAAGAATCTGGCAAGTGATTCATGTTTTGGAAATATCTTTCTTTCCATCTTCACAATCTCGTCCCCTACCTTGGTCCAGCTGTTTGAGTTTCTCTGCAACTCCACAATGACCCCACTACTCCCCATGGCTCATGTGCTCCGTTGGTGGTCTCAACTCTCACTGTTACGTAATGTTCGCACAATTCTTGTTTAGTAAAATCAAATTGATGTATTATCTTTTAGCATGCGAGTCAATTTTCCATATTAGTCATTTGCATTAAAAAAAAAGTAACTGAATTTTTTCTTTTTTCAAGTTATTTTGGGGAAAATCTTATATGTATCGGATGTAATATATTCGTCCATTAATATCATATCACATGGTATAAAAATTAAATTTAATTAATTATTTATACAATCTAGTATGATATAAATAGTTAAGATGATTTTTTTCATTATATATTCTTTTAACTTATTAATACACACTTTTCAGAATAAATATAAATATTTATTTTATTTTATTTTCAATCCATTAATACAATCATTTAAAGAAAAAGGCTGAGAAATTAAAGAGAGGATAATCATACTATAATTATCTCATTGCTACAACTGGTCAAAAGAAAATAATGTACTCCTAAACACAAGAGAAAAAAGCAAGAGTACACCACGTATAAAATACTTTAAAAATGGTTAGAAGATGAAGAAAACAGAGAGGCTGCAACCTACGTAGAAGAAAATGAAAACAAAAGAGAATGAAGTAAATGAACAAAGGTATAACTTCCCATCCAGACATGAAAGTCAGCAAAGGAATCAATGGAATTGCAAGCAGCACGGCTTGAAAAGATCGTAAAACAGCATTTACGTCATTGAAGGTAATGAAACTTAAGAAAACTAGGGTGATGCTATCCAACTCATAAGTCCAACTCCTTATACGTATAGCCCACCAAAATGCGCTGCTTACACAGAGGAGGGCGAGCTCCAACAACACGAAGGCGACCCATATCATTGTAGCGGCCAGTTTGTTATTAACCAACAGAGCCAAACACAGAGCCAGTGCTGCTGTGAGGGAAAAATTCATAGCTAAAAGGTTGGCAAACATGAATCTTCCTAACACCCACCAAGTGTACTCATCTACCTCTTTATCATCACCAACTGGCATTTGGAGAGAACCAGCAAAGGCCGCACCAACAATAAGTGCGGCTACCACCAGAAGATTGTTTATCCTGTTGTTAAGATCTGCTTTTATGAGCGGTCCCTTGCTTTGCATACGTGGGGTTTTTGTTATAATACGTTGACATTTAATGTTCAAGCGCCGGAAGAATTCATGATACATGTATAAGATCGATAACGTCATCATCTGTAACTCAATATAACAAAATTTCAAGATTGCCATTGGTATTATATAACAATGACAGCAATCGCAACTCTAATTGATGCTTTGATCAGAGGGTCACAACTCCACAAGTATAGTATTTCATGTACCTTTTGATAAGATTCCTTTGATTCTTCATCAGAATTCTTCAAGCCCACTCCTGCAGAATTCGCAGCAACTCTAGAGGCATTCTAGTTTCCATCATTCATGTCAAATTTCTGGTCCTGCACATAAGAAAGAGAACTTGAAGAGAATGCCCCTTAGAGTAATACTATCCAAAAGAGTTGGGATGAGTATTGAATAATAATCATACATACCTTCCCGAGTATTTGGTTTACAAATATCATAAGCTGTCAGGCCTTGATGGTTTACAATGTTAACGTCTGATCGCTTGTCCATCAGCAAAGTAGCAACTACCATAGGTGGGCCATGCAATGCAATGCTGCCAAATGAAAAGGTGTGTTTCCATCCTTATCCTTCTTGTTAACAAGCTGATCCATACCTTTTTCTTTAAGTATGCATCTCACCACATTTTCTTTTCCACTCTTGGCTGCAACATGGAGGATGCTCCGGCCTTTATTACAAAGCAATTCAGTTGCATCAGGCCACTTTCTAAACAACTCCTTCACTACTATAACATGCCCATTTTCACAAGCTAGATGGAGAGGGTAGAGGCCCCATTTGTTCCTCTCAAAAGCCCCAATTGTTAATTTCAAAGAGGTGGCAAACTCCTTCAGGATAACCTACAGAAGCCGCACAATGGAGTGGAGTATTTCCTGCTTCATCTCGCAAAAGTAATAGATCTGCTTTGTGCTCGTTTATTACTTTTAACATATATATCTGGATCCAAAGAGAAATAAATTATATAATGTATAGATAAAAATGAAACACAAACAAAATCATGATACGTATACAAAAAGCAGACTTAATTATTGAAATTAAAATAATACAATAATTAAGTCCTTAAAGTGCTCACCTAATTTCTTTTGCTCAATGGCAACGTGAACAGGTGATCTTCCTTCCATCCTATCAACTGAACTATCGTTGATATGTATATATTCTAGAATGTCTCCGTTGTCCGATTCAACTGCCAGACACAATGGAGATTTACGTGCTTTGTTTTGGTGATATGACACTTTTGAGTCCTCTGATACTAGGTAACACGCCACATCTACTAAGATGTCTGCATTTTTCTTTGATATCTGTATTGCGAACATAGCTTTGTGCAAAGCTGTGTTTCCCCTCATCATTCTTAAATATCAGTAAATCTGCTGCTGCGGATATGCTGCTAGCAGGACTTTGTTTTGCAAGATTGACGATGTCTCGCAATGCTCAATTTCTGAGCTCCAACAGCAAGGTGAAGTGCAGTATTGCCTTCGCAGTTTTTCATAGCGATCGAAGAGGGAAAGTTACGAGCTATGAGTTGAGTCATGTCTTGGTGCCCGGAACTTGACGCCACATGTAGAAGTGAATTGCCTGAGGAGCTTACATTGTTGAAAATCTCAGACAGATCCTCTCGAGAGATATCACAAAATGGAAATTTATTGACGTCGCCATCCAGTACCGCTTCAAAATCGGCAGGTTCCGTCCTTTGAGTTCACCACTTAACCACATATTATGATATAATTTGATAGGACAGCACCTATATATGCCAAATAAATGATTTTAACATATATATCAATCAAGAGTGAAATTTACTTTAATTCCACAGGATCATCACTTTGAACTTTAATAATTTTATATGTATATATATATATATATATATCAAGGGTAAAATTTGCTTTGATTCAACGGCACCAGTACTTTTTAACTTTGATAATGAAGCAGGACCAGTACTGACTAATTGAATGTGCATGCATGGTGTTATTTCATTTAATTTCTTTCTTTCTGTCACTGTCTCTTTTACTCTTTCGAAATTCTAATGAACATAAACTACATGTGTAGCATCTATATATGAAGCTATGAGAGGTAAGGTATTGATTATTACTTTATTCACTACATAGATAGACGTACACGACCACTCCTGCATGCAGAACCAATACCATTATCTCCAGTTTATGCTCGATTCTCCAAATTTAAGTGTTTTCAAAAGCATAAAACAGATTGATATTAAAAAACAGCGAATTCAAACCTGCTCACTTCGTCGAAAATGTCCGACACATTGGGATCCTTGATGTTACAAAAGGGAAACTTATCAAAACTGCCATCCAATGCAGCTTGAAAATGAGCAGGTTTGATGATTTGCAGCAATAAGCCTTCAAATAGCTAGGGAACCATCAGCTGCTATATATATTGGCACCAAAACTAGCAAGTAAAATGGCTTATGTATATATCAAAGGGTCAAATATTTAACTTTTCTTTTTCTTTTAACTCAACTTCATCTGTGCTTTAAAAATGAAGCAAACATATATAGCTGGTGCATAAATACTCTCTCTTTTGTCTTTGTTTTTCTTTTTGTCTTTTTTCTTCTTCTTCTTCTTTTTTTATTTCTTTTTTGTGTATTCACTACGTAGACACCATTACCACCACAGAGAAATTAACCAATACCTTTCTTTCCATTTTGTGGGGGCAGGAGAAACATATATATGGGAAGGTTTTATCAAAAGAAAAACGGATTGACAAAGAAACGGATAATAATTAATAAAAAAAGAGTAAAGAGTATCAAGATATTTACAGGATTTTGGATTCCAGGTTGTAATTAAATTTGTACTCTAATTAAGTGAATTTCCCTACTACATAACATATTTATGTTTCTTGCTATTTTTATTCAAAATTTGGAGGTTCAAAATATAAAAAAAGATTGTTCTCCAATTCTCAAAGTGAAAGTACCACCATCCTATTGAAAAGAAAAGAAAAAGCAGTGAAAGCAAGAATGTGTCAACAGTAAAACCAGGAATATATGATGTCCGAAATTTTTTTTTTTTTTTTTTAAGGGCAGACACCAGTTGGATTAACGGGTTGTCGTGACCTACCGAGATTAACCACTACAAACACGCTCTGAAAAACAACTCTAACTACAAAGAAAAGGTCTCCCCACATATTGTATATTGATTGACAATGGTGATTTGAACCCCTATAATACAAGTAAAAAGGGAATTACTGTCTACTTGAACTATAAATGAATATGCTATGATACCCAAAATTTTGAAAGTCCTTTGTGGATCAACTAAAACGGCATAGTTGTGCCTCTTTGGATTAGTTAGGTACTGTTACGTATCTAATTTCATTAAGCTCAATAGGCCCAGAAATATTATCGAAGCCCAACATACTTTGTAGAAGTTAACAAGGCCCAAACGAGCTAAAAAAGCTAATAGAGCCCAACACAACAACAAAGTTCATCCCAACAATGTGAAGTGGAAAAAGGGACCTGAAGACTCTATGCGAGCAATAGCACCTAAGCGATCTGGAATGAATACATACACCACCTCGCATCAACAGCATGGCTCCAGCTCGCATAACGATAAGCTCGAAACTCCAGATAAAGAAGAATCTCAAGATTAAAGAGATTTGATCTGGTCAACTAGCAGAGTCCTAGTCAGTTTTAAACTCCTTAATTTCAGCAATTATAATTTAATTGAAACATGATTTTTAGGGATTTGATTTAATCTCTAATTTCATGCAATTAGATTCCATGTAAAACAGAATGACTTCATTCTTTCACACTATAAAAGGGGTGGATGATCACTATTACAAGGGTTACAAAAATTCTGAAAAAAAATACATATAGTGAGCTCAACATTAATGCAAGAACAGTAAATGTAGGCATTCTTTTAAATCCAAACCACTTTAAAAATCTCATTTGTTCAATCTTGTTTTACTACTTTGCTATTATAATTGTTATTAATTACGTTGACCAAATTCACACGTCAACATTTTAGCACTAGAAGGAAAGTCCATTTGAGGAATCAAACCTCTGTTTTCAGCAAAAGACAGTGTTTTTCATCTTATTTTTCTGGGAATCTTTTCAAAACAATGGCAAGAAAGGTAGGAACTCGCTCCATGACCACAAGAAGTAAAGTGGTAACCCCCCCCCCCCCCCCCCCCCCCCGAAGGGCATTCAGAGGCATCCCACCAGGTTCAGATTCCACCACTGGTTTCAATCGTGGTCCCCATTGCTTCTGCGATTCCACCACATGCTCCAAATCCACAAGTAGATCCTTTTCCCCCCCTTAAATAGAGCTTCAGGGAAACGACCAGGCTGGGCTATCCAGGCTGCCAGATTTCAACATGTGAATGTAAAGACATGCCGAAATGGAGAGGATGATAGCAGAGATAGCGCAGTGCTACCAATTCTTGATGCAGAATCAGCCCGTATGTGAACTAATTATGGAGAGTATTTCACCCCCACCTCCAGTGCGGAACAATCCAGTCCACCCTACTCGACACTTCAGTAAGCAAGATCCTCCTCACTGTGATGCCCAGCGAGGTGGGAATTATGTCCATTCCTCCAATGCGGAGAAGAGAGCTGCGAAAGAGCCTAGAGAATGGCAAGAAAGGCCTCACCATGGGGGCCCATAAAATTTATACTTTATATCAAGTTTAACCGTTAAAATTTTAGTGATAGAAACTAAATTAATATATTTTGAAAAAGTTAGAGATCATGTAAGTTCAAAATGTAAAATAGATCTACAAGTTATATTTTAAATACATTAGGGACCAAATTGATAATTATTCGAGATACTTGGTTGTAGTTTAAGAAAAAATACGATTTTATTACAATATTACTAAATGTCAGGATATTCCATTACAATTTACTCTTAAAATAATAATTTGTAACAATTTATTGAAATCGGGACACATCATACATTACTGTTACAACGAGTAAGAAAGAATTAATTAGTTTGACCATAATTTCATTTTATTTATTTATATTTTTTTTTTGTGTTAATTTTCTAGCTGGTTACAAAAAGTAGGATTGAGAGCATTAATTCCTCCAAGTTTCCCAGATCAAACGAAGACATACATATAAAGGTTTGCTGGATCCGTTACCGTATTCTATGTAATTCATTCAGTGGAAAACTCATCAATCATACTCATTCAAAGTATAGGAGTTGCTGCCAGAAAATATAGATAATAGTGAAGCACCATTTTAATGGGAAGAAAATGCTACAAATAACTCTTAAAAAAAAAAAAAATCATTTAATAATACTGAATTCAATTCGATTAACAACAATATCAAAAGAAATAACAAGCGTAAATTATTACATAAAAGCACAAACTGAAGAATAATAAACGAGTTACGATCTTTAAAAAGTATTTTAAGGAATGAGCACGGAACAAACTCGATACCCAGTACAGAAGAAAATTAAAACAAAAGAGAAATAAGTAGATGATTACAGTTAAAACATCCCGTCCCAACATTAAAGTGAGCAATGTAATTGTAAAGAGTGAGAATTGAACAGAATCTGAAACTGTATCTATAGTGGTAAGGTATTCATACGTGTCTGTTAGGTTATATTGATCTATCCTCAGAATCGTGGCCGCAAAGAATGCGTCGCCCATAAAGGCAAAGGCAAGCTCCAACAACAGGAATGCAATCGAAACCAATATAAAGGAGAGATTGGTATCAAGTAATAGTGCCAAACACAGAGTCAATGCAGCTGTGATGGAGAGATTCATGGTTATAATAGTAGAATCCAAGTATTGACCTAGCAAGTAATAATACTCGTTGGTAGAGCTATTAATAGCAGGAGAAGGACTACTACCACCAGCGTTATTGTCACTGTTTTCATCCCGGAAAGGTATTTGGAGAGCACCAGTGAAGGCAGCACCGACGAGAAGTGCCGCTACTACGAAAAGATTGTTTATGGTGTTAGTAAGATCTTGTGTTTGGAATTGTGGTTTGTATTTAATTCGTGACCATTTAGTTGATGAGCTATGGTGGTGGTGACGTCTCATGCACACGAGTCTGATGAACTCATGATACATGAACAAGATTGATAGCGTCATCATCTGTACAATAAAAAAGAAAATTAAAAAATGCAAACCCCGTTACTGTAATATATTTTTACAATCAAAATAATAGAGCAATCATGATAGACTCTAATATTATCAGTTGAAAGGAATAGAATTTGGTACCTTTTGAAATTTTTTTGATCTTTTCAAGTTCAGTATCGCAGAATTTTTCTGATCAGCATTTCCAGAGGCTTCCAAGTTTCCAGCGTTTACGTCAATTCGCTGGTCTAGAACCTGAGGAAAACACACAACAAACAGGTCAGCTGAACCAAAGACCTTTAAAATTTATACTCTGATCTCTTTCGAAGTCGATCCAGGAGTTAATGGTCGATCATACGTACCTTCCCATGCATATTTGCTAGACAAATTTCATAGGCTGTCAAGCCTTGACAGTTTACAAGGTCAGGGTTGGATCGCTTGTCCCACAGCAGAAGAGCCACCACAATAGAACAGTGATGCAGCGCTGCCAAATGAAAAGGTGTGTTTCCATCCTTGTCCATCTCGTTAATTATAAGCTTATCAATGCCATCTTGTTTAAGTAAAAAGCTCACCACTTCTTCTTTCCCATTCTTAGCTGCAACATGCAGGATGTTTTGTCCATTGTTATCGATCAATTCCGTTGGATCTGGCCACTTTCTAAGCAACTCCTCCGTTACTCTCACGTGTCCATTTTCACATGCTAGATGAAGAGGATAGAGACCATTTTTGTTCCTCTCTAAAGCCTGATCGATATTAATTTCTAGTAGGTAGTGAGCTCCTGCAAAATAACCTAGAGAAGCTGCACAATGAAGTGGAGTATTCTCTTCTTCATCTTGCAAGAGTAATAGCGCTTCTTTTTGCTCCTTAATAATTTTCAACGCATCTGAAAATCAAAGTAAAATAATATTATAACGAGTATAAAAGTTGAAATATATAGAAGGAGATCGAAATGACTATACAAAAAGGACTTGGATATATTGATGCCAAAAATATATACATACCTAACTTTTTTCGCTGAATTGCAACAAGCACAGGCGACTTTCCTTCCACACACTCGACTGAACCGCCGCCATGAGGTAGAGCTTTCAAAAGATATTCAAGAATGTCATTGTTTTCTGATTCTACCGCCAGACACAAGGGAGATTTACTTGCATTGTTCTGATGATAGGACACTTCTGGATATTCTGTAACCAAGTAACGAGCCACAGCTACTAAAGTGTCTACACTTTTCTTGTTTGATTCTGCGAGCACTAATAGAGCCTCGTGCAAAGCGGTGTTTCCTTCGTTGTTCTTCATCTTCAATAGGCTCTCATCGTCTGTGCTGGGTATGCTTGGTTTTTTTGCACACTCAACAAGTACTTTCACTGTGTATAATTTTCCAGCTTTGACGGCAACATGAAGTGCAGTGTCACCTTTGTAGTTCTTCTTGAAGATTAAATGAGGAAAGCTACGTGCCATCAATTCAACGATCTCTACATGACCGCGACTTGCTGCCACATGAAGCAGCGAATTCCCAGAGGGGCTCACTTCGTCGAAAATGTCTGACACATCGGGATCGTTGATGTTACAAAAGGGAAACTTATCAACATTGCCATCAGATGCAGCTTGAAAATGAGCAGGCTTCATGATTTGCAGCTATAATCCTTCAAATAGCTAGCTTCCCTAATTCCAACCACCTAAAATAGGGAATCATCCGCCGCTATATATATTGGCACCACAATTAGCAAGTAAATGGCTTATGTATATAACAAGAGTGAAACATTTACTTTTTCTTTTACTTTTAACTCTAACTTCATATGTACTTTATAAATAAAGCAAATAGAGCTGGTGCATAAATACTTTCACTCTTTTGACTTCCTTTTTCTTTTTGTTTTTTTTGTTTTTTTCCTTTTTTGGTTATTAACTACGTAGACACCATTACCACCACACAGGGAGTCGTAGTTTCACCTAGCCTTTTCTTTGTTGTCGAGATGCAAACCTCCTTTCCAATGACTAGCCAACCTCACCAATACCTTTATTTCCAGTTTGTGGGGGCAGGAGAAACTCATAAGGGAAGGTTTTATCAAAAGCAAAAAAGAAACAGCTAATAATTAATAAAGAAAGAATAAAGAGTATATCAAGATCTACAGAATTTTGGATTCCAAATTGTAACTAAATTTGTACTCTAATTAAGTGAATTTACCAACTTAGATTACATATTTATGTTCTTGCTATTTTTATTCAAAATTTGGAGGTTCAAAATATAAAAGAATATTGTTCTCTAAGTCTCAAATTGAAAGTACGAGCATCCTGTTCAAAAGAAAAGGGAAAACAGTGAAAACAAAAATACATGATGCCGAACATTTTTTTTTTTTTTTCAAGGATAAACATCAATTGGGTAAATAAGCAACCGTAATCTAACGAGATTAATTACTATAAATACAGTTTGAAAAGTAACTTCGACTACTAGGAAGAGATCTCCAGACACATTGTTTGTTATTTATTGACAATAGTGGAATTAATTAACAATAATGAGATTCGATCCTCTATCATGTAGCGAAAAGGAAATGTATTATCTACTAGAACTTTGAGTAAATGTGCTATGATACTTGAACTTTTGAAAGTCCCTTGGCATCGACCAACTAAAATTATAAAGTTGTACCTCTTTGGATTTGTTTAGTACTATACATGTAATGAAGCAGCAGTGCATTAATATTCAATTGATTAAATTACTAGAATATTAGCAACCTTTTAAAAAAAAAAAAAAAAAAAAAAAAACCTAAGTCTCTCTCTCTTAGGGATGTCAATGGTGAGGAAATTTCCAACCCTATCTCAACGAAAACATTTGTCTCCAAACTCGCCCGAACCCCCACATTTGCCCTGCCCCTACTGCTAGTTCACCTTCACCACTAAATTTATGTGTTGTAAAATGATATACAATTGTTACAAACTTTATATATTAATTTTATTTAATGAATAAACTATATTATGTTATTAATTAAATATATATTAATGTTTTACTAATAATTGATTCGGGGTTTAGGATTTAGTTTGGGTGGTTTTGGGTGGTTGATTTAGGATGATGGTTGGGAAGGTGAGGAATAACGTGGAAATGTTGAAGTGTTTGTTTTTTTTTTTTTTTAAGGGTGCAATTACAATATCAATAACTGTCGGGACTTACCGAGATTAATCACTAAATATGTGGTCCGGATATCTACTCCCATAGCGGGAGAATACTACTCCCACAATAAGAGAAGAAAACTACTCACACATGCACATAGTGGAAATCGAACCTCTCACTACTAAAGTGGGAAAGAGTTACACTTACCACTGGTGAAGTGTTTGTGGGTTGAAAAGAGAATTTAGATTATATTTATGTAACACTCACCACATAAAGCCCTCAAAAAACCCTCAAATTTTTAGACGGTTCAAATCCGACCTAAACTCTCACTATATAGGATTGTGATGTGGATTTGAACCGACCCGCAAAATATGAGGGTTTTTTCCAACCCTCATTTTAACTTATTTTTTATTTTGTGGACTAAAATAAAATAAACTTTTAAAAATTAAATGTATTATATTAAAAAAAATTAAAGAAAAAATGTGTTCTTGGTGTTCTTCGATGTAGATCTCTACCAAAAAAACCAAGAATACAACACGAGAAAAAAAAAATCTGCAAATGTGCAAACCAACTGGATCTACTTTTCCAATATTTGTTTCACTTTGTCCTCCATTTATATTATAGAAAAAAAAAATCTCAACACTAGACTTTATTTTTATCACAAAAACAACAGATCGACGACGACGACAACAAATCTTGATTTTTATCACCAAAAAAAAGAAAAAAAAAACTGCAACATGTTGGGAAAAAAGTGTTCGTAAAATAATAAATTTTACGGCCTCATGATAATTTTCCAAACTAAATAGAGTAAAAATAACTCAAACAATTTTAGCGTGGAAAACCCTCCAAATGAAGGTAAAAACCACGGGATCCGTAGGCCGCTTAAAACTTCCACTATAATAATAATAGGATTACAAACTTCACCCTTAAGTGGATCTCTCACAAATTACAATAACAATGTAATTTCAATTTGTGGATAGAACCTCACAAATTGGCTTACAATTTCTCTCTCAGAAAACTATCTCTATTTTTCTCTGAGGATCTCTCAACACACACACTCTCTCAATTGTTATATTTTGATTGATATAAGAGCTCACCTATTTATAGGTGAAGATTTGTAGAAAGAATCAAACACAATTATGTTGATCCAGCATGAAAGAAGCATTTAGAAGAGTTCATGTGCACTAACATCTTCAACCTTTATTTCACATGAGACGAGCATTTCATGCTTTATTCCACATGAGGTGGACCAACACAACAAGTCGACAACCTCCTCTAAAAATGGCTTCCTAGCCAGACCCAAATCGACGACGACATGAAGAAGCTCTGGAAGGAATCTTCTATTGCGTCTGACAGTCCGATTATAAGGTCCACATCTAGGCCGCCCTCGCTGATCGCCTCTCCTCTGTCCTCCCCTCCTTGCACCTCCCTCCAATACCTCTCCATCTTCCTCCTCACCATGCATCGCGAGTGGACAAGAAATGATGCAAGGTTGATGAAAAAACCTCTCACAGTTGATGAAACAAAAAAACAAAAACAAATGAGAGAGAGGTTTTAGGGTTGAAGTGTACCCGCATTTCAACCCGCAATCAACCTGGAACTATTATGGTTTGAAAGAAAAACCTTATATTTGGGTTTTTTGTAAATACGGTCCCGTTTTGCCATCCCTCTACATGAGGAAAAAAAAATGGATGAAGGAGATTCAATAGCGCTTCTCCTAGTGGAGAAGATCGACACCAAATCTCCTCCACTAGGGGTTGGATTTGGTTTTTAAATGCTGGTGGGTTAAGATTTGGTGTTTGAGACGGATAATGCTAATGATGATTGAGAAGGAAAAAAGAATTGGGTTAAGGTTTAGTGTTAGAGATGGAGATCGACGATGGTGATGATGATGATGGAGAAGAGAGACTGAGAATGTTTAAGGATCAGACAGTCATTTTCATTATATATTGAAGAGTAAATTAGTCTTTTTGCTTCTAATTTAAGGAGAGTTAATGGTAGGGAGATTTTAAAGAAAAATGCAAACTAGAGGGGATTTGGACAAATATGAACATAGAGGGTGGATTTTAGGTAATAATGTAAATATTATTACGTAGAGAGAGTTGCCTTCCAGCTTCATTGTCACCAGTGAGTCAGTGACAACGTTTCTGTTTACGGACTGAAAAACAGAGAGGGTAAGGAAAGAAATGATATTGTCGCGTCGGCCAACCGTTGGTTTATATACTTTACATCCTCAGTTACCCAAAATTTCCGTAGATTTTAACAAACCACTATTTCCACTTTTGTTGTCTCCTACTAATGCTCTCTGTTCCATTATATTCAGCTCCCAGTTTAGCTCCAAAGCTTCTCTCAAATGTTGTTGCACCAAAATTGATGCTACTCAAAAACCCATTAAGGTATACTTTTCTTCTACTGCTGTATACATAATGAGGTTTGTTTCCTTAATTTAGTCTTATTTGTTTTCAAATCAGATTGTGGCAGTCAAGGTTTCCTTTGTAAGGGTTTCTTATTATTTGCGGCTGGCCCAAGTTAAGATTGTTGAGAATCTAAGAAATAATATGCAATTTAACGTACTGTCATATGCCTTAATATGTTTTATTGAGTTATACATGGATTGTTGTAGACTATTGGACTTCTTTGTTATTGGTAAATAGGGTATGGAACTCAAGTTCTTGTTAATATTTTAGTAGGTTTAATTCATATTCTCAGTTTGCTGTTATTTTAATTGAACTGTGGAAATGTAATTCACTGTATCCAGTAAACAGGGTTTCTCAGTGTTAGCATCAGATTGTCCTTGGAAGAGTGGGAGTATATGGAGCACTATGGCCCTTTATATATTAAATTTGCACATTTCATTGGGTTATGGAGGCTTATCCATTGTTGCCTATCTATTGGATGAACCGGTTCTTAATCCGCAAACTCAAGTGAGCATTTTTCCCTGGTTCACGATGCATATTTTATTATCCGTGGTGGCATTTAATTATTGTAATACAGGAAAAGAAAAGTGCATCATTAAACCTTCAACTCATTGAAGAAGACAAGGGGTTGTCATTCCTCAAACTCGACTTCAAAATGCATTTTATTGTCTTGTACTTCAGTGGACTAATAAATGGGATCTTTTTTTGGGTAACATCAGTCAGAATGTAAGTTTGATGACCTGGAATCTTGTCAAATGTCAGAATTTACGCTAAGCTTATTACTTAGAAACAATTCATATCGTTCTCATGGATTTGTGTCTTTGATAGGGAGATCAAGTTCTTAACCTTATCATCACACTCCACTATTGGATTCGTGTGATGTGGTTCTGGTGATCTATTATATCAGCTAGTGAGATTTGTCACTTTTATCTTTTTTCTTCTCTACTATTTTAGCTCAAACTGAGTTCCCCAAAATTCTCTTTCTAGATATGGTAACTAACACTTTTTAACTGGATATCATTTTAGTGAAAATATGGTCTTAAGAATATCTCTGTAAGGGTGTAAAGACCCTAAGAGTAATATAGTTGTCAAAAAATAGCAATACTTGCATTGTTTGATTGGTCATTGCCCAAATATTGTGCAAAACTTTTGCACTAATGTCATTATGGTGCCCTTTACAAAGCAAAGTTGGATGTCATTTTATTATAGATTTTATTATGCATAGATATTCATATTCACAAATTTGTTCATTGATGTTCGACCTTATCTTCAGTGCAGGCAGTTTCCCTGCTTGTGGTTCAGATGTTAGAACTCAGTGGAACTGTGTTTCTCCTAAGCAAGAATATAAAGCCGCTGCATGACCTTGTAGATTTCTTCAAAGCTAATAAGATATCAAAAGAGAGGAACTGGTTACTTGCATCTGCACTAGGTTTTGGGTTTCTTCGTTTGTTATTTTTCTTTTCATTTCTCGTTGCTGACCAATTATATGGGGTTAAGTTTGGTTTAATGAATTTATCTTTTTCTCCTATGTATGCTTTCAGTATCAAACTAGAACATTTAATATGTGCACTAACCGATAAAGCTCTGTTGTTCCTTTTGTTATGGTGTGTTGGAATATAATTATTGACTGATTAGGTTGTAAAACTATTGATAGCATAAACCTAATTGCTTCACTGCTCTTTTGTTCTTTGGCATTGAGCTAAAGCTAAAGGAGTTTGATGTGCTACAAAGTTGCATGACACTTAGGCCAACTAAATTAGTTAGATGAGTCGTAACTAACTGTGGCTGATAAAGAAGAATAAATTGTGAAAGGTGATGGTATGCTCTCTTTACTTGTGTACAGTGCAAGCAATGTTAAATGTTTAACTAGATCCCTGAAATTAGGCCTAGAGAAGTCATGCTGATCCTCTGAGATGCCATAAATGAGAATTATTTTAGTTAAACATTTTGTCTCTATAGAATCAACTCTCTCATTATCACATTTGTGCTTTTTCTTTACTGTTTCTCACCCGTATCTTTTTTAAATTTAAGTAACTCCTCCAAATTATGTGTTTAATCCTGATTTCATGCTTACTCATCTATGATTCTTGAATACAATTTAGAGTTTGAATCTACTTTGTGGTGAAGTTGGATCTCGTTACTAACCTGAGATAGTATTTCCATTCTGGGCTAAAGATATGTTTGGAGCTAATGACAGTTAATTGAGGAAGAGATGTTGGTCATAATAAAAGAGAAAAGTTCATATTAGAAGAATGGAGAAGAATACCCTTAATTTAGTATTAATGTTTACTTGGGTGCATTTGAGTGTTCAATGGAAATAGGTTGATTGCATATCTTTACATTCCAATTAAACATGTCATTGTGTTTCATATGGCCTTTCAAAACAGCCCATCTGTTGCGTGCATTTGCCATAAAAACGCTCAATTTAATGTAAATTTGATTCGCTAACACTTTAACTACATTCTGTAGAATGAATTGCTGATGCAACTATTGTCTAATAATGTGTCCATGAAAATTCATTTTATGTTATTCACTCCAATTTTGTGCAAATTTTTCATTACTCATGTATTAAATATATCATTTATGAAAGCTTGATCTCACGAAACTTAAGTTCTAGAATTCTGCAACTGATTTTTAGTTTTCTATGATTACTGATGTTTTTAGGTTGTGGATAATCCCATAGTGAAGGAGATCCTTCTAAGCAACAACATATCAAAAGCTGCTTTTGTCCTAGTTGATTGCATCATCACTCCCGTTCTGGAAGAAGCCATTTGCAGAGGGTTTTTATTGACATCTCTTGTCTCTACAATGAAATGGCAACATGCAGTTGTCATAAGCTCAGCCATCTTCAATGCAGCCTAGTTTTCCATTGATAATTTTATACAACTATTTATCATCAGGTGTGTGCTTGGATGCTCTTATTGTTGGTCTGGCAACTTAAGTTCTTCCATTGTCATACACTCCTTGTACAATGCCTTTATAGTAATCTTAACATTTTTATCTTGAAGTTTACATGGTAGTATTAGAATTAATTAGTTAATTAGTTACCTTTTGATTAGTAATTTGATTAGTTGTTGTGTATCGAATACTGCAGTTGGTTAGCTGGTTTGTTAACAATTTTTGTTTGTTTCTACTGAGCTGCACAATAAGTCCAGCTATATAACTTTGTATGTATTTTGGATTATTTTAGTGAATGAATGTTTTCTTTTCTCTCTATTCTTTTCTTTTGTAATATGGTATCAAAGCACTTCCTTTTGTTACTCTCTCTTTGAATTTCGATCATGGCTCGCAGAGGGGGCCAACACAATAACAATACCAATCGCTTTGGTCCGATTACACCTCCACACGATTGCGATCCTCATCCTCGTGTTCAATATACCATGGATGATCTAACAGTCCATATTTTCTTCGCAATGGAGACAATCTTGGTTTGGTTCTTATTTCCCATCTTTAATGGATCTAACTACAATACATGGCGTCGATCCATGCTTATCGCTCTTAATGCTAAGAATAAACTTGATTTTGTTGATGGCTCTCTTTCTCAACCTTCAGCTACAAATCTATTGTTTGGTATTTGCTCACGATGTAATAGCTTAGTTATTTCATGGCTACTAAATTTGGTGGACAGGGAAATCGGTGATAGTCTTCTGTATATGGATAGTGCTCATGCCGTCTGGACTGATCTCTACGATCGGTTTCATTGGAGTAATGCACCCCGTGTTTTTCAGATCAAGCAACGACTGCTTGGTCTCTCACAGGGATCTCTGGATATTAACACTTATTTTACTCGCCTGAAAATCCTTTGGGATGAACTTAAAGATTTCTAGCTCGTACTTGTATGTAACTGTGGTGTTATGAAAATTTGGTTAATTATCAACAACATGAATATGTAATGCAATTTTTTGTTGGATTAAATGAGTCTTACTCTGCCATTAGAGTCCGGATCCTCATGCTTGACCTCTTGCCCAATGTCTCGAATGTGCTCAATCTGGTTATTCAATAAGAACAACAACGTGCTCTTGAGTCGAATCTGTCATCTATTTCTTCTTTCCCGGAGTCTATGGTATTTTCTGCCATTTCTTCTACTTCATTCGTTGTTGCAATCTCTTCTCAATCCATGAAGAGAAATGACAGCCCCATTTGTTCACACTGTGGTATAATGGGCTACATTGTGGATCGCTGTTATAAGCTCCACAGGTATCCACCTGGCTACAAGCCCATGGGAAAGGCCCAACAACAACAACAAAGCTCACTTCAATCCAGCAACAAAACCTGTGTGTCTTCTTCGACTGCGGTTCCTTCTTCATTTGCAATGACAACCACTGCTTCTTCTTCATCGTCGGATCACCTCACTACAGACCAATGTCAGCAACTCATCGCCTACCTTAGCACTCAGCTTCATTAAAGCTCTCCCGCTCCTCCTGAAGCTTCATCTAGCATGGGTCCTTCGATTTCAAGTTGCTCTGGTAATCTCTTTGCCTTCTCTTTTCAAATCATCCTTACCTTAACTCTCGTACTTGGGTAATTGATTCTAGTGCTACGCACCATGTTTATTTTGATGCAACCTTATTTACTGAGATACCCACTACGCAAGTCACACTACCTGATGGTCGCACAGTACCCATCACCCGAATAGGTTCAGTGAGATTGACGGATTTATTGGTTCTGTATGATGTTCTATATATTCTTTTGTTTCATTTTAATTTGCTAAGCACTAGTTCCTTGACTCTTTTACATTATTGTTCTGTTAACATTCTTCTATATTCGTGTTTGATTCAAGACCTTTCTCGAGGATTGACGATTGGGAAAGGTAGGAGATAATGCAATCTTTATCTTTTAGATTTGGGGATTATTTCTTGTAATTTGGTTGTAATGACCAAATATGATGTATGGCATTTTTGCCTTGGACATCCGTCATTTGGTAAACTTCAAATTTTACATAATGAATTACAAATTCTTGTTTTCTACGAAATTGCCTTCACATTGTGCTATTTGGCATTTTGCCAAACAAAAAAGGGCTTCCGTTTGTTTCTCATAATAATATGTCTGCCAAACTATTTGATTTAATACATATTGACATTTGGGGACCATTTCATTTTCCCAAAACTGAAGGTCACAAATTTTTCCTCACTATTGTGGATGATTGCACATGTACAACTTGGATTTATTTGTTGTGTTCTAAGTCTGAAGTTAAATCCATTTTTCCCTCATTTTTTAATTTGATTTTAAACCAATACAACACAATAATTAAATTTGTTCATTCTAACAATGCGTCTGAATTGGTTTTTACTGATTTTTTTCATTCTAAGGGAATTATGCATTACCACTCGTGTGTAGAGACACATTTTTTAATTTGATTTTAAACCAATACAACACAATAATTAAATTTGTTCGTTCTGACAATGCGTCTGAATTGGTTTTTACTGATTTTTTTCATTCTAAGGGAATTATGCATTACCACTCGTGTGTAGAGACACCTGAGCAAAACTATATCATTGAAAGAAAGCATCAACACATACTTATTGTGGCTGGTCCTTTGCTATTTCAATCTCGTGTGCCTCTTTGTTATTTGGGTGATTGTATTCTCACCGCTGTTTACTTGATTAATCGCACTCCCTCGCCTTTATTGTCAAATAAAACACCTTACGAATTATTAACCAACAAACATCCAACATATACTCACCTTAGGACTTTTGGGTGCTTATGTTACGGGTCAACTCTTGTTAGTCACCGTTTAAAATTTACTCCACGAGTTAGAGCTTCTGTTTTTCTTAGCTATCCTTTTGGCTATAAAGGATACAAGCTATTTGATCTAGCTAGTAATACCACTTATATCTTCCGAAATGTTGTCTTTCATGAGTCTACTTTTCCCTTTGTTGATCCAAAATCTGTATCTTTGCCACTTAATTTTTTTTTTTATCAAAGTTCTTCCTAGACACGCGCATGATTTTCCGGAGTCACATAACACTCAGTCCAACCATTCCTTAACACCTTCATCACCTCAACAGTTTACACGCCCACAAAGAGTCACTAAACATCCCTCTTATCTTTTGAACTACTATATTTTTTTTAGTAGCTCAATCATCCTCTTCTCTTTCGACCTCTTCACCCATTTATCCTTTTTCTTCCTTTGTAAGTTATCAGAAAATTTCTCAGCCTCATTGAGCTTTTATATTAGCCATTACATCCCAACTTGAGCCTCAAACCTTTTCCCAAGCAACATAGTTTCAGGAATGGTGGAATGCTATGGGTGTCGAGTTGAGTGCTTTGGAAAGCAATGGTCCTTAGTCTATTGTATTCATTCCCCAAGGAAAACGCCTCGTTGGTCGTAAATGGGTGTACAAGATCAAGTTTCGAGCTGATGGTACAATTAAAAGCAGGGACGTAGTTAGGAACGTAGATCATATTAGGCTTATATATAATGAGTCATACTCCTCAAATTGTATTACATAAACAATACACACACCATTTTAATTAAAAGAAAAGATAAAAATAAAGTATTAAATAAATATACAATGTAAATACAACAAAAACTACTTAAGTCGTATCTTACGATTCTTTAAAATATTAAACTTATCAATTACAAAATCTGAATCAATAACATCAGCAATCTATCTTTCAATGGAGTTTATTAGAAACTCATACTCCATTTTATTGCGAAGTGGTGTCTTAATAAGTTTCGTTGCTGAAATGTTCATATTGTTTTGGGTTCATTTCTAGGGTTCGTCTGGTTCGAACCCAGTTCAAGTGGGGTTCGACAAACTCAAACTCTATTTTTTTTTAAAAAAAATTATTATTATAATTTTTCAACAAACAATTATTAGAATCAAATAACTAATTAAATAAATAAAATAAAATAAACTACTAAATAGTTAAAAAAAACACTTACAGAAACAGAGGAATGGTTGAATCGTGAATTGTGAAGAGAAGAAA
Organism: Xanthoceras sorbifolium; assembly: GCA_003430845.1. Classification (NCBI taxonomy): domain Eukaryota; kingdom Viridiplantae; phylum Streptophyta; class Magnoliopsida; order Sapindales; family Sapindaceae; genus Xanthoceras; species Xanthoceras sorbifolium. Next base: position 19,820,602 of record CM010608.1, on the reverse strand, counting down.
AAAGAAATAAACGAAGGGCTAATACAATAAAGTACCCTAACGTTTGATCATATTGCAATGAAATCATGAGTTTAGCTATAATTACACGTTAGTACTATTGACCAATTAATTGACCGTTATAGTTAACGATCAACCAATAGTCAAAAGGTATTTTAGTCATTTTAACATTAATTTATTTTTAAAAAATTATTAAAAGATTAAATGAATCTCCACCATCCATCAATCTTGATGGACGGTGGAGATTATATTGATAAAAAAATAAAAAAATTAAAATAAAAAAATAAAAAAATTATGTTCTCATTGTTCTTGGTGGTGGAGATTCAGATTGGATCTCCACCACCAAGAACTCAGCCCAAAAAAAAAAATTTGGGTTTCTCCACACATTGATGGACGGTGGAGATTCAATCTGAATCTCCACCATCAAGAACTCAACCCAAAAAAAAAAAAAAAATTAGTTTCTCCACAAATTTGCTCCATTGGCGATGAAGCTGCTCCATTGGCGATGGAACAGATCTGGGGATAAACCAAAATTTTTTTTTTTTTTTTTTGGGTTGAGTTCTTGTGATTGGATCTCCACCAAGAACCCCCAAAACACTAAAAAAAAAATCAATATAAAATAATTTTTTTAACTTTTTTTAATCATTTGATTTTTAAATTTTTTTTTTTTGGAAATGTTATCTCCACCATCCATTAATGTTGATGAATGGTGGAGATCTATTTTAAAAAAAATTAGTTTTTTTTTCATTTTTTTAATTTTTGTTTATTTAATTTTTTAACTAGTAGTTTTGTCATTTCGCCCATAAGCCAAAGTCAAACCGTTAAGTTTGACTGGGTCAATTGACGGTAGGGTACTAACATATAATTATAATTAAACTCACAATTTTATTTCAATATGACCAAACATCAGGGTATTTCATTGCAATTAGCCCAAAAAGGAAAGCATAGGTAAAGGTTGTAAAGAGAAGAAAAAAATATATATAAGAGCAGTTGAGTCTGCTCTAGATCTAGTAATAGGAACGTGTGAACTGTGAGTTAATGATGTTATAAATTGGGCATTCTAAAAATAAAAGCATTAATTGAGCAGAGTTAATAATGTTATAAATTGAACCTTTACGAAATAAAAATATTAACTGAATTTTTAGTGGGCTAAAATATAATTATGAATGGACAAATATAGTGTATATAATAACACTATTAACTTTTTTTTCTTCATTTTGACAAAGTAGGCTTAAACCCACCCTATACCCCACATGGGCTACATCACTGATTGAAAGGCACAAAGCACGCTTACTTACCAAAGGATACACTCAGCAGGAAGATATCGATTTCTTGGACACTTTTTCTCCTATTGCAAAGCTTGTTACATTTAAAGTTTTGCTCAGTTTAGTTGCTATGTTTGGCCGGTCTTTGACTCAACTTGATGTTACTAATATTTTTTTGCATGGTGACCTTGCGGAAGAGGTTTACATGGCATTACCCCCTGGTTATACTAACAAAAAGGGTGAGATTTTACTTGCTAATGATGTCTGCAGATTGCATAAGTCCATTTATGGGCTTAAACAAGCGTCTCGTCAATGGCTTTCCATGTTTTCAAGTGTTTTAGTTGACGATCGGCTTACGCAGTCTGCTAATGATCATTCCCTCTTCATTCGACATCGTGGTAATTCTTTTTTGCCTCTTTTATTTTACGTTGACGATATTATTCTTGCAAGTAATGATTAAGTTGTTGTTGAAAATTCAAAATATGCCCTTAATACTCGTTTCAAGATGCAGGACTTAATGGTCCTTAAGTATTTATTGGATTTAGAAGTTGCTCGTTCAGCAGCTGGAATTTCAGTTTGTTAACGTAAATATGCTTTGAAATTGCTATTGGATTCTGGTTACTTGGCTTGTAAGCCTGCTTTCACTCCCAAGGGGCCTAATCTTAAAATCTCTCAAGATGATGGTGACTTGTTTTCTGACCTAACTAGTTATCGGCGATTAATTGGTCGTTTGATATACCTAACTATCACTCGTCCGGATCTTTGTTATGTCGTGAATCGACTTAGCCAATTCTTGGCTACCCCAAAGATTACACATCTCAAAGCTGCCTATCGGATTTTATAGTATATTAAACAAGCTCTTGGTCAAGGCTTGTTTTCCTCTGCTAATTCGAAAATGCAGCTTAAGGTTTTTGCAGACTCCGATTGGGCTTACTTGTCTTGATACTCGTCGCTCCACCACTGGTTTTTGTATCTTCCTTGGATCTTCCCTAGTCTTTTGAAAGTCGAAAAAATAGCATACAGTTTCATGATCATCGACTAAAGTCGAATATCGTGATATGGTCAATACCACTTGTGAGTTAATCTGGTTACTTTCTTTACTATCTAATTTACAAGTGCCTCAACAGGGTTCTGCTATCTCGTTCTGCGATAATTAGGTTGCCCTCCATATCGCATCAAATTCGGTTTATCATAATCGCACTAAACATATTGAGATCAATTGTCACCTTGTCTGTGAAAAGATTTAAGCTAGTATTCTGAAAACTCTTCATATTTCCACTCAAAATTAGCTTGCCGACCTCTTCGCTAAGGCGCTTCATCCTTCTCAATTTTTTTTTCTTCTCAATAAGATGGGAGTTCATAATATTTACTCTAGGGGGCTATTAGACTTAATTAGTTACTGTATTAGAATTAATTAGTTAATTAGTTACATTTTGATTAGTGATTTTATTGTGTACCGAATACTCTAGTTGGTTGGCTGGTTTATTAACTAGTTTTTATTTATTTCTGTTGTGCTGTACAATAGGTCCACGTATATAACTCTGTATGTATTTTAAATTATTTTAGTGAATGGAAGTTTTCTTTCCTCTTCTTTTTTTTTTTTTTTTTTTTTTTTTTTCTTCTTTGTAATAGCAAATCTTGAAATACAAAGCATGTTGTTTGCTTATGTGATGATAAGAATCCTCTTTCTGTGACAACATTTCAAGACAGATGGTGGTCCCATTTAACTTGTACATGATGACCGAGTTAGATTTACAGTCACGTCTAGCCAGGACAGCTCTTATCAAATATTTGAACTACCTCCCACCATCTTTTAATATTTTGGAATCTTAAATTCGTTAAAGATGTTTTTCAAAAAATCTAGTTTACAGTAATCACTTATGTCAATGGGCTGGAATGAGCTGCTAATGCTATACAAATTTTAAATCATAAATTCTATTCAAAGCTGTGAGATTCTCACTGGCCGTTGCGTGATAGATGGTGGTCCCACTTGGGACTAGTGTGGCCCAATCACTTCATGAGTAAACTTCAGAGGAAAAATTTCCAGAGTGATCCACTGGGCCCATTTAACTCGTGCTTATCGCGCAATCAACGTGGACAACCAGTAACCAAGATAGAAGAGAATCACAATCGATAGGAATTTTGAATCCACTGGATGTCTGACAGGTGTATCTTATGCGTTGGATCCCAACCGAGACAACCGCTTCTAGCTGTTTCTAGTGACCTAACACGGCACTACTCGATACAACAACAAACCTTAAAAACTCCAAATCATTCTCTCTCTGTGAAAAAATCTCTCTTGAAAAGAAAATAAAAAAAATAATGGCCGGTTTCGAGCAGCGAGTGAAGGAGAGAGCGAAGGATCTGAAGATATTTTTCAAGAAGGGCGTGAAGATTGTGGGAGACTCCTGCAAAAAAGGTTGGATCAAAGTGAAGCATATCAGGAAATAGACACAGACGTTTTAGGTTTTTGATACTGATGTAAAGATCTGAGTTTGCCACTGTTTTTTCTTTTTTTCTTTTTGTTTGGTTATGGTTTATTGATTAACTCTTTGTTGAATTTTGTTCCTGTTTTTGTTTTAAATATTGATGTTTATTTATTTTGAGGTGTTATTGATTTATTATGTTGGTTTGTTATTGATGGTATAAAAAAACTCATTAGTCTCTTTCTGTTTTTGTTATGCATAACGTGATGGATATCTAATCAGTTCTGATATTACCTTCTCTGCTGCTAAAGCTAATTGAAGATGATGCATCTGATTCTGATTATATGTTCTAATCTATTGGTAAATAAAAGAAGAAATAATAAATAAAAAAAAACATAAATCATCTCTACGGCAGTTGTTATTGAGTTGGTAAATTTTTTAAAATTAAAAAGTTAGATAAAGAGAATATTATTATTCGAAATATAAAACTGATTTTATAAATAATTATGTGATTGGGATTTGAAACAGTGAAGATGTCGGTATACTCTCAGCTCCTATTTGATATGTCGTGCAGAAAAAGTATTTCGATCATTTTTTTGAACCAAAAGAAATGCAAGAGTGATTGTGCAACTTCAAAACTTCAAGTTTGTTTAAATGATAAGGGGTAATTGCAATACCTAGAGGTATAATTGTATAAAAATTTAAAAATAATTATTAATAATAATAATTTTTTTTATCGGTTGACTAATTATTAACTACAGTTAATTATTATAGTTAATTATTAAATTTTAGAAGAATAAAATTATTTTTATAAAAAAAATAAATTTAAAAAAATAGATCAGATGAGATTTGTTATATTAAATCAGATAAAAATATCTTTATTTAACGATTTGGTCTATTGTCAGAAAAAAATTAATCAATTTTTTTCTTAAATTTTTTTGTTCACTTTTTTTTTTTTCTTTTTTCAATTTCTTCCTTTATTATTTTTTTTTCCCTCCATCTTTTTCTTTTTTTTTTTATTCTTTTTCTTTCAAATTTTTTTTTTTCTAATTCTTCTTCTTCTTTTATTTTTCTTTTTCTTTTTCTTTTCTTTTTTTTCTTTTTTTTTTCAAATTTTTTTTATTTTTGTTATTTATCTTTTTTCTTCTTCTTTTTTTTTATTTTTTTTAGATTTATTTATTTTTCTTTTTCTTCTTTTCTTTTTTTAAATTTTTTTTATTTTTATTTTTCCTCTTCTTTCTTCTTCCTCCTCTTCTTCTTCTTTACTTTTTTTTAAAAAAAATTTCTTTATTCTTCTTGCTTTTCTTTTTCTTCTTTTCTTTTTTTTTTCAGATTTTTTTTATTTTTTTCTTCCTATTCTTTCTTCTTCCTCTTCTTCTTCTTCTTAGTTTTTTTAATTTTTTTTTAAAAAAAATTTTTTACCTCTTTGTTCGTTAGTGACTAATTGTGATCAACGGTTAGTCAATCGGTTAAAGGGAAATTATTATTAATTTTTTTAAAATTTTTATACAATTATAACTATACACACGATGAGTTATTAAAATTACCTCAAATGATAAAGATTGAAAGTGATATTGATATTCACGATTAATTCTATATGGAAAAAAAAAAAAAAAAAGGTAGAATTATAGATTTATTTTTATTTTTTTGAAAAGGAAATGTATAAAATCCGAAAAATCATTATATTAGACACTAGATATCATCCAGCAAAGCAAAGAAGAAAATAGCCAGGAGGTGCATTATTCTCCAACCAAATTGCAGAGTAATTTCCCATAAAATATAAACCTTCGTTGTGTGTGTGTGTATATATATATATATATATAAATATAAAATCTCAATTAAATAATATTTTTTATTGGTCCTGACTTGAAACTAATGGGGTAAATAATTTGTTAAATTTATAAAATAATATATTTTTAAAAAAATAAATAGATTTCACTTAATATATAAATAAATAAATAATCTCCTTATATATTAAAATTATGTCATTCTCTTGATTCACGAAAACTATACCTCCGAAGCAGTCAAATGGGGAAGCCCCCCGGGACTATACACATAAGTTTCCCGAAAAGACCTAGCTCATTCAAGAGATCCATAAAATTTTTGGCAAATCGAAAGTTTCTTAGTAGGAAAGATTTAAATTTTTATACAATTTTTGACTTAATTTTATAGTTATTGGAACTCTTGATTTGAATTGTTAGGATTTAATAATTTTATTTTATTTTTTCCTCTCTCTCCATCGTTAATTTCTTTTCTTTTTTTTTTTATCTTTCTTAGATTTTTTTTTTCTAAAATATAATCAATTAGCTTTTATTTCTCTTGCTATGATTTCTTTCACTTCTTAAATCTTTTCTTTTTCCACCATGATCAAATATTTACATAGTAAATTCTTCTTATCTAACTATTAATTTTGGGAATGAATTCATACAGTATATTAAAGGTATGTTTTATTATAACATTTACATTTATTGTTTACTGTACATTTACAGTGCTCTTCCCGTAAAAAAAATTAGAATCCATTAAATTTATATTTTTCTCATACTGAAATTTTTGAGTTCAATTAAAAAATACAAACCCGATGCTCAACTATCAAGTATTCAAGTCCTGTTATATAAATCCGTTAAACCTAGTACTTAAGTCCTACTATCATTGTACAGACGGCTATATAAATTCATAAATAAAACCTTCACTTCATTGTCATGGTCTTAGTTTTGAAAGTTACAGAGTTAATAATAGTGTTAAGCACATGCTCAACTATCAAGACAAAAATTAAATCAGAAATTGTACAAAAAAAAAAAAATCATGCAACTGATATCGTTGAACTCCTTGATTGACTTCCAATGTATCGATCGCTTCTTTTAATTCTTGTTCTTCCTAGTGTATTCTATTTCTTTAGAATTTTAGAATATAAAAATTAGTCAAGTGTTACAATATATGAACTAATTTAAGTTTAGAATTCATAGATATTTTAAGCTAATTAATACTATTTAAGCGGAAATTAAATCTCTAAAAGTGAGTTTTTTTCTACAGAATTTGTGGAATGATTAAAATCTCTAAAAGTATGAAGTATATTTCAAAGGATACCTAAGACCTAAATGTAAAATTAAGTTTTGCAACAACCAAAAATTCAAATTATTTTGAATTGGAATACATTACTCCAAATTGTTTTATTATATCTTGACATAATATTTTTTAATTCTATATTATTATGTATCTTCCCCAAGACTATTTATGTGAATTCGATTCTATATATATTTATAAATAAATAGAGTAATTGTTGTTATAGGAAACAATGCTATAACATTATTTAAAATACTATCATATAAATGGTGGAAATATTTTTTACTAGGTGAGTATTTAATAATGGTGGAAGAAAAAAAAATAATATAGTTAAGAAAGAAATCGTAGGATAAAGAAATAGAAGTCAATTAATTATATTTTAGGAAAGAAAATCTAAAAAAAGGAAAGAGAAAATAAAATAAAATAGTTATGGATAAGTCCCAAGTTCGAATCGTGAGAGAGGCGAAAGAAAACCTTGAGGAATGTTGCTAGGCCGAGTTCGCCTAGGACGTTCCAAAGAGGACAGTACCGATGAGTAATGTTGCTAGGGCGGTCGCTAGGGATCTACCCTTAGGACGTAAGTATCCCCTAGGATGTTACAAATATAGTTAAGAAAGAAATCGTAGGATAAAGAAATAGAAGTCAATTAATTATATTTTAGGAAAGAAAATCTAAAAAAAGGAAAGAGAAAATAAAATAAATTAATGATTGAGAGTGGAAAATAAATAAAATAAATTTATTAAATCCTAGTCATCCAAATCTAAGAGATTTAATGGCTACAAAATTAACTACAAAAATTAATGATGGAGGAATCGGGGGACTTATTTTTTTACATAATTTTTAACTCAATTTTATAGCCATTGGATCTTAGATTTAGATGACTATGATTTAATAAATTTATTTTATTTTTTATTCCCTCTCCGTTATTAATTTATTTTATTTTCTCTTTCCTCTTTCTTACATTTTTTTTACTAAAATATAATCAATTAACTTCCACTTCTCTTTCCTACGATTTCTTCCTTAACTCTATTATTTTTTTTCTTTCCACCATTATCAAATATTCACCTAATAAAAAATATAAATATTATCATTCTACCTTTATAATTTAGAGTATTCTCTATTTTTTACCCTCTAATTTTACATCGGTTAACATTTCAATTCAAAAAACTATTTTACCCTCAAATTTTTTAATAATTATTAAATATTTTAAATATAAAAATTTTTAAAAAAAGATGAATCCAAATGGACGGTGGGTATTAATTAAAAATAAAAACATTTAAAAAATGGTGAAAATCTAAAAAAATAATTAAATTTAAAATCAATCTATCTTTTATCCATCATCATCCTTCATCACCAAAAAAATTAAAAACAAAAATAAAAAAAATAAATATTAACAGAAAAATAGAATCACACTAATTTTTTCTTCAATCTCTCTTTTTTCCATCATCACCACCACGACACCACCACCACCACCACCCATTTTCAACACCAAACCCTAACCCAAAGTAATAATAAAAATATATAAAAATTATTTAAATAATTAAAAGAAAAAATCTAGTGGAGATCTAAAAAACATTTGAGAAAAAAATGGATGGCTGGATCCATAAAAAATATATATATATATATATATATATATATATATTAATATTATATAACTAAAAAAATAAATTCAAAATCAACCTATCTCTTATCCATCATCATCACAAAAAAGAAAATTAAAAAAATATATTAACAAAACATAATCATACCATTTTTTCTCCATCCCCCTTTTTTCCATCATCATCAACTACACTATCAAGTTCTAACACTAAATCCAAACCTGTAACATCCTAGGGGATACTTACGTCCTAGGGGTAGATCCCTAGCGACCGCCCTAGCAACATTACTCATCGGTACTGTCCTCTTTGGAACGTCCTAGGCGAACTCAGCCTAGCAACATTCCTAGGACACAAAACCAAACCTATCCATAAGATTGGTACTCATAGGACGTAAGTATCCCCTGGGATGTCACAAAACCCAGACACCTTCTGTTTCCAACGATTTTTTTCTCCTCAATTTTTTTTTTCAATTTTTTTTTCCTTAACTACACTAACACAACATCGTCCAAACAAAGAGAGAGAGCTAAAGGAAAGAGAGACTCGTAGAGAATTTGTTAGAGAGAGGAGAGAAGGAGAAGTGAGAAAAAATAATGGAGAGAAAATAGAGAAAGAAGAGTGATGAAGAAAAGAAGAGAAAGGGTGGGTAGGTGAGAAAAAATAATGGAGGAGAAAAGAGAGAGGAGATCGGCCGATAAGAGAGAGAGAGGAGAGTGAAGAAGAAAAGAAGAGAGAGAGAGAAGGTGGATGGGTGCTGGGGGAGAGAGAAAAAACTTTGATTTTTTTAATTAAGATATTTTTATTGTATAAATGTAAAATTATTTATTTTTCCTCTTTTATTATAATTACTATTATACCCTTAAAAATTTAATAGTCAACCATTAATTTTTAGACGAATATAACGGCAGAAGATATTTAGAGATTTTAAAAAATTAAAAGAGGTAAAAGAGAGAAAAATAAAATTAGAGGGTAAAAAACGGATAATACCTTAAACTACAGGAAAAAAAAATAATAATTACCCTTAAAAAATATTGTATTAAGATATATTAAAATAATTTAAAGTAATATATCGCAATTCAAAATAATTTAGATTTTTAGTTGATATGAGAATTTATTTAAGCGTCAATATTTTTTTAATATATTTTTTAATATATCTTGACACAATATTTTTTAATTTTATAGAACAACCCTACCATAACTAACATAGTTTGGTAGGTAAAGAAAGATATTTTCATTTTTGTTGGTAATATCTACCCCACCATAGTTTGGTGGTAAAGAGAGACATTTTATTTTTTTCCTGGTAATATCTCTTGAGTTGCGCCACCATCGGTAATATGTTAAAAAAAATATATCTAAAAAAAACTATCTTAATTAAATTTTTTACAAAACTCCATTAACACAATTAATTAACTGAAAACCAGTTCGAAAAAAGAATTTTTAATAGCAAAATAAACTTATATACTTAAATTTAAATAAATATTCTTAGCATTCCCATTTTTTTTTTTTTACTTAGAGATGAAAAATTTGATCTCGAAACCTCAAAAAGGAGAATTGTTATCCCCTCTTAATTGCCATTTGAAATCTCTTTAGAAAAGTATAATCATCTATGCGTGTGTAATTATATATATATATATATATATATATTAATAGTAATACTACATATTCTAATTTAAATTTTATTTTTTTTCATTTCAATATACATAATAGTTGAGGTGACAATTAATTAATGAATCCACATGACAAGTGAAATAAATCATCACTAATATACATCTATCCATTAATTTTTATCTGAGCTGATACGTGTATTAGGATTGAAGAGTGGAATATGAATAATATTGCTTATATATTGTAAATTGTAATTAGTTGTAAAATTCAATGTATAACTATTAATTTATTATAACAGAATATTTAGATATTGTTCGTTATAATGAAGATTTTATATAGTTTAATTAATTAACTGGATTTTAAAGTAATTGTCTCCAAAATTCATAAATAAACAATCAAATAATTGACGGATAAAAATCCATCCGACCCAAGACAACATCCTTATCCGCAACTTATTCTAACGGGCATATTCATTTAGGCAAAATTCGAATCTACCCCGACTGTCTATTCCCTACTTCTAATCCTACCGTCATATATTGCTACATCAATAACTGCCGTTCATCAGAAGATATGACTCCCATCATTGTTGACATGAATGGCACAGCATTGTCGACAGCACGTTATTATCGTACTCCTGCAACACAATATAACTTGTTCGTAAATAAGACACGCAGATCATGCGCTCAAATATAAATTAATAACAATCTCTGACAAGTTATCGCTAATATCGGTTCAGTCAATTTCATTTTTTTTTTTTCACGGCTCATCGTGTTTGTTCTTTTTATCCTCTGGTTTTCTTCAATTTTCCCTCGCTTTCTCGCTATCCAAACAGCCCTTCGAGTTTTTCTGTTTCCTGTTGCATCAAATGGAGATGGCAATGGAAGATTCGTGCTCGAATCACGCTCTTGTTCTCTCCATGGCTCGCGATGCGCACTCTGGTGTTATACGGGCTCGGCAATTCGTCAAGGATCCTATACCGAGTACGCGACGAATATGTAAAGTGAATGGTTTTTAAGGCTTTTCTTGATAATATTGACGTTGTTTCTTCGCTGTTTGCTTTCTTTCTTGTTCGGACTTGAAAGAAGGATTGAAGTGAATATATCTTTAGGTTTTCGCTTTTGTGATGCTGATGTGTTCGATTTGTAATAGAATGTGGAAATTAGGGGTTTACATATGAATTGATTTTAGAATTTGGATTTTAGGGTTTTTGATGAGTTTTTGTTGCAAGCTGAACTCGTCAGAGTTTCATGTGCTCGTTGATATAACTTCCTTGTTTTGCAGTTTCAAGGAGTTCATGTGAATCTTAGGTTTGAAATTTAGGGTTTTTATGTTGTTGCCGTGAATTTTGAGTTTTCCAGGTTTCTTACTTGGTTCTTGGTAGTTCTCTGCTTTAATTCTTGAGGGAATTAAGCAAATTATTGATTCGTATTTGGGTTGGTTTTGAAGAAGTTGAAGTGACTTGGAGAGTTGGGAGTCTAAGATTTAGTATTTTGGCGGGAAAATTTGGATGGCAGGAAGGAGGGAATTAGGGTTCCCAAAGACAAGAGTTGGTAGCTTGAAGGATCAATTGGCTAGAATTACGCTTCACAATGTGAGAGGACAAGGACACACTTATGTGGAACTTCGTGAAGATGGGAAGCGATTCATATTCTTTTGTACCTTGTGTCTCGCACCATGTTATAGTGATTCGGTGTTGTTTGACCATTTGAAGGGCAATCTTCACTCTGAGAGGTTATCTGCTGCTAAGGTTACTCTCTTGGGGCCAAACCCGTGGCCTTTCAACGATGGTTTTGTTTTCTTTGACAATTCCATTGAGAATGAAAAATCATTAGCTATATCAAGTGATAAAAGGGGTAGATTGTTGGAGTATCCAAATGATGATAACAATTGTGCTATTGTCAAATATGTTGAAAACCTTAAACCCAATGGTCATGGGGGTGGGCTTGACGGGGTTCATTCGGACACTGAAGTTGTAACCCATGCTAATGATGGTGATGTGGGGGATTGTGATAAGGTGATTTCAGGTGTGCTGGTCAAGGATGAAATTGCTGATTTGAAAGTTAGGTTTATAGGTCTTGGACAAATTGCTGTGAGGGAGATAGAGAAGGATGATGGTTCCAGTGTAATTTCTAGGATCTGGTGTGAATGGTTGGGGAAAAAGTTTCCTAGTAATGAGGTTGTGGCTGAGATTCCAGATCACGACTTTGCGGTAGTGTCATTCTCATACAATTATGATTTGGGTAGAAAGGGATTGTTTGATGATGTGAAGTTATTGCTCCCATCTAGTCCTGCAGAAGAATCAGAGAATGGTGAAGGTACTGGTAAAAAAAGAAAGAAATCGTTTTCTGACCCGGAGGATGTTAGCGAGTCTTTGAGTAATCAGTATGATTCATCTGGGGAAGATTCTTCAGCGTCTAATTGTTCCGCTTCAAGACTGCTGTTGGATCGATACGATGATCAGCTTCTGCACACAAGATTTATATCTAACAAAACTATAAGGCGAGAGTTGAGGCGACAACAACGCATAGCAGCTGAAAGAATGTGTGATATCTGCCAGCAGAAGATACTTCCAGATAAAGATGTAGCAGCACTCGTGAACATGAAGACTGGAAAACTTGCTTGCAGTAGTAGAAATGTGAATGGGGTAAGAATTTCTGAGGAATTTAGGTCTGCTTCTTTAGTATGATTTTATAGGTTCTGTGTTTGCAATGACCTGTAGATGCATTTATTCATTGGTTTATCTCATTTGGTTTAAAACTTGCCTTCACTTGCTTCATGAAAGCTAAAAGTTCACTGTTGGTTCACTTTCTGTGGCTTTTTTACTTGTAGGCATTCCATGTATATCATATTTCCTGCCTTATACACTGGATACTTTTCTGTGAGTTTGAAATAATGACAAACCAGCCAGTCATTCCAAAAGTGAGACGAAGGTCTAGAAGAAAGAATGGAGTGAAGCGCGATGAGGTGAGAAAGGATGGAGAGGATATATCAACAAAAATTTGTTCGGTCTTTTGCCCAGAGTGCCAAGGCACTGGTATGGACATTGAAGGAGATGAGCTCGAGAAACCAACTATCACTCTGTCTCAGGTTTGTATTTTATGGGAATCTATTCTTTTTGTATAGGTTTGGTTATTTTTCCTGATTCTTTTATTATTTACTCTTTTTTATGATAAATACTGTGACTATTAATGGTGTAATCTGAAGCCAAGATCTAACATAATTTAAGCTCCCTTTTTTTACCATTTGAGCAATGCTTGTAGTTTGTTTATCTTATGTATTGGTCTTTTAGCTTTATATATTATATGTTGGAAAAATTCTTTGGGACTTATTTTTTGCTAAACACTATAGTTTAAGCAAAAAGAAATTTTGCCATTTTTCTCAATGTGAAGCGGAAGAATTCTATAAATTTATTTTTGAATTCTGTTGTTGAGGCTGATGGACTCTTAATAGGAAAAAGGTCCTTTTTTTTCCTAGAAACAAGAAGACATTTACAGTGACATGTTTCTGTACTTGAAAATTATTTTTTCTTTAATTACCAGAGTTTTCTCTATTGTTTCAGATGTTCAAATATAAAATTAAATTGAGTGATGCACGTAGAGCATGGATGAAAAGTCCTGAAGTGTTGCAGAACTGCTCAATAGGCTTTCATTTCCCTTCCCCATCTAAAGAAACATTCCAGGTTTGTAAATATATGCTTGCAACATATTTTAAATGAGATTTATTTTACGTTTTGAAAATGAAGTCATATTATTCTTTTTTGTAGGAAAAGGTGTTGCCACTGAAGTTGCTTCATTTCTACAGTGCTGAAGGCTATTAGTAATTGTCTGGTTCCCCAGATGAGCCCTGCAGTGACCTTAGGTTTAGTAATAGCATATATAATCTACTGTAAACAAACAATTTAATGTAACCTGAATTGCTCTTCAGATAGAATTGGTGGGCGGGGAGGGCAGGCGGGGCGCTGTATTTGGGGTTTTAACCTTTGTGGATAGCTGTATATATGTTGTCTAACAGAGGTGCATATATCAGTGTACATTGCTGAAACATGTCTGCGCTGTAAATGAATTTAACAATGAATTGTTGTTAAATGGTAGATTGACTCTTGAATGTTGAATGGTTTTACTAGTTGTCTATTTTTTTTTTCAGGCATTTTTATAATGAGAATGGCAAATCTAGATTATTTTCTAACTAGACATGGTTAATACCAACATCATGATTGAAATTGATTGTCAGTCTATTGTTCTTTTGTTCTTATTTGAGGTGTTTGCTAGACATATATATGTAAGATTATCGAAGTTAACATCTTATGATTTGCATAATGAGAATGGCAAAAGCAAGCTTATGTGTTTATGTTTTGCCTCTTTAGAGCAAAGATACATGGCTTGAGTCTTTACACAATCTTGATTGGTAATCATATGATGAAGACCACATTAGGAGAAGCGAGAGACTGATACATAAACAGTAATTCCGGATTTATCCAGTAACATCTTATGATTGTAAGTTATCAGATTTATCAAAGTACTATTCAGTTTTCTCTGTCTTTTGGCTAAACAACCATAGACATTATTTCGGCTTTTCTTGAGCGTTATACTTAGGATTGGCTTGGGCTAGGGCAAAGGCTAAATAACCTGCGTTCTAGAGAATTGGGAATCCCTAAATAAGGTGACCTAATTCAAAATCTATCGTGTGTGTGCGTTACTTGCTTTGCAAGTTAGGGCTTGTTGTTGGATCTAGACCTAGGTCCTCAACAATTTGGTGCTTTCATTAAGAGAATTATCAAGATGTCAACCAGCGAGAATGATCAACCATCAACGTCCAATCAACCCAACAGAGTCCGCTTTGAAACCATAGAGGCCGACATAAGAGACGTGCGAACGGAGATGACCAGGCTATCTACAACCGTGGGACATATGCTAGCCAGGTTAGAGATACTTCATCCGGCAAGAGGAGTTGATCCAGGGGTTGAAGAAGAAGTTATACAAGGGGACAGACGAACTCATGGGGAAAGGCCACCACAGGCTAATCCATTATATGAGTCGGACGATAGATACGATCAAAGAGATAGACCCCCGGCTCATTATAGACATGGAGGACGATTGGAACGAGGAGACCGGGTAGCCGAAAGGTGGATCGAACCAAATCAAAGGAGGCAGAGGCCTGGGGTCGGTAGGAGACTCGAAAGGGATGGGTCAAATAGTGAAGACGAAATCCGAAGGGACAACCGGAGGAACTACAGAGGAAACCCAAACCAGGAGAGACCCAGAAATCGACAGTTTGAAGATAATGACTATGAGGCCGGCCGACGAGGGAACCAAGGGCCAAGGAAACCAAAGATCGAATTTCCACACTTTAGTGGAGGGGACCCATACGAGTGGTTGGAGAAAGCTAACCGTTACTTCCGAGTATATGAGATTAGCCGGGTAGACAAAGTAGACATTGCGAGCATGTATCTTGATGGGCAGGCTAATAGTTGGTGGAGATGGTTGAAGGACCAGTATGAACATGATCGACAGAGATTGGGGTGGACAGCCTTCGAACAAGAATTTCTAGATCAATGGGGGCCATCACCAGTAACCGATCACCATGGGCAACTTGCAAAACTCCGCCAAGAAGGTAAAGTGCAGAATTATATTAATGAGTTTAGGCGTTTGCAGACTATGACCAGGGACTGGACAGAAACTCACTTGATTGGGATGTTCACGGAGGGCCTAAAACCGGGGTTAGCTAAAGAGGTGAAACTGAAACAGCCAACAACTCTTCGAGAAGCAATGCGGACGGCAGAGATTCTGGAGGAGGGACCCGGTGAGAGGAGGTCTTACAAAGAAAACACGGGGAACAAGTTCTCCAAATCCTTGCAACTCGGGAATTCTTGGAAAGACAATGCCGAGGAAGGAAGCAGTTCAAAGACTAGATCTAATGAGATGAAGAAACTATCCCGAGAAGAGGTACATGACTACATCAAAAAGGGGCTATGTTTCAAATGCAGAGAAAAATGGGTGAAGGGTCACCAATGTAGAAACGGCAAGCTTCTCATGGTTATAGGTGCAGACGAGTCAGAGTTTGAGACCGAAAAGGAAGATGAGACATCTAGTGACGAAGGGGAGCTAAGGGTAGCCGAGTCAAGTGAAGAAAAGGAAATGGCAGAGTTGTCTCTCAATGCAATCTCGGGGACTCCAAGACCATCAACTATGAGGCTAATGGCATGGATAGGGAGTTCTGAGGTTTCCTTACTAGTTGATTCCGGATCATCTCACAATTTCATTAACATGAATACCGTGAAAAAACTAGGGATGAAAGGTACAGCCATAGAAGCATTTGATGTGAGAGTAGCCAACGGTGAACGATTGAAATGCGATGAGGTACATCAAAATGTAAAGATGAATGTGCAGGGTGTGCGAATAGTGGCCGAGCTACATGTTTTGGCACTTGCAGGGCTAGATGTGGTCTTGGGGAACGCATGGTTGAAGAGTATCGGGGAAGTAGTGACCAATTACGAGACTATGACCGTGAAGTTCAAGTTGGGAGGCAAAAAGAGGTCCTGGACCGCAACCTCATCCAAAGAAATCAAGCATTGTGAGGCGCATGTGATGGAGCGACTTTGCAAAGGGGGTGCCCAATGTTTTGCCATCATCAATACCAATGATGGCCGAGCAACGGGAACCAAATCTGAGCAGATGGAGGTTATAGAGGAAGAGATGTGGGGACTACCTGAAAAAGTTCGCAGTTTATTAGCCCGCCACCTGCGGGTACTGGAGGTGCCAATAACTTTACCACCGGCTAGACACTTTGACCATCGCATTACCCTAAAGGATGAGTCAAAGCCTGTCAATGTGCCCCCATACAGGTACGCTTACTTCCAGAAAAGCGAGATAGAGAAGCAAGTGGGGGAAATGCTAAAGGGTGGGCTGATTAGACAGAGTACAAGTCCGTTTTCATCACCGGTCTTGTTGGTCAGGAAGAAAGATGGCACATGGCGATTCTGCACAGATTACAGGGCCTTGAATGAAGCTACGGTAAAAGATAGGTTCCCTATACCAACGATAGATGAGATGCTAGACGAATTACATGGCGCCAGTGTCTTCACCAAGCTCGATCTAAGGGCGGGTTATCATCAAATCCGCATGAGAGAGGAGGATGTACACAAGACTGCTTTTAGGACTCACTCAGGACTCTATGAGTACCTCGTCATGCCATTTGGGTTGTGTAATGCCCCCTCGACTTTTCAAGCAGCAATGAATGAGATCTTTCGACCACACCTAAGGAGGTTTGTGCTAGTCTTCTTCGACGACATTCTAATCTATTCAAAGTCGATGGAAGAACATTTATCTCACCTGGAGATTGTGCTGGAGATCCTTGGCCATATCAGTTCTACATTAAAATGTCCAAGTGCGAATTCGTCAAGGATGAACTAGAGTATCTGGGGCACTTCATCTCAGAAAAGGGGGTGAAGGTGGATACGCGAAAGGTAGAAGCCATGGTAGATTGGCCTTTACCAAAAGATGTGTCAGCACTGCGAGGGTTTCTGAGGTTGACAGGTTATTACAGGAGGTTCGTCAAACACTACGGGTTGATAGCTAGGCCATTGACCAACATGCTAAAAAAAGACAACTTTGAGTGGACCGATGAGGCCAAGCTTGCTTTTGAGAACCTGAAGAGAGCAATGACACAGACGCCCGTACTAGCATTGCCTGACTTCAACAAAACCTTTGAAGTCTACACCGACGCTAGTGGGGAAGGTATAGGAGCAGTTTTGGTACAAGACAAAAGACCACTGGCGTTCATTTCTCAAGCTTTAGGACCTATGAAAAAAGCTTGGAGTACTTATGCCCGAGAAATGCTAGCAGTGATCCATGCGGTGAAAGTGTGGAGGCCATACTTGATGGGGAGAAAATTCACCATTGTTACCGATCAACAGGCGTTGAGGCACCTATTGCAGCAAAAGATAGTAACGCCCGAGCAACAAAAGTTTATGGTAAAACTACTCGGATTTGAGTATGATATTGTCTACCAACCAGGAAAAGAAAACAAGGTAGCTGATGCGCTTTCCCGAAAAGAAGGTAGTCCAATGATGTGGACCGTGTATGAGGAAGAAAGCCCAGGGCTAGCAGCATTGAGTGGGGCAGAGTGGAAAATATGGGATAAAATCCGTGAGGCCGTGAAGATGGATGCCAAGACCCAAGAGATTTGCCAGAAAATGGAGAACAAAGATGAGGGGGTCGAGAGATACAAGATAAACAATGGTCTGGTGTACTATAAATCCTATCTGTATGTGCCTGATGTGCCAGGATTAAGGCATGAGATCCTTGCTCACTTCCATGAAAGCAAAGAGGGTGGTCATTCGGGTTGGCTGAGGACATACATGAAGATCAAACACTTTTTCTACTGGGAAGGGCTCAAAAGTGAAGTGAAGAAAAAAGTAATGGAGTGTGATACATGTCAAAAGGTTAAGTATGACTCACGGCGACCAATGGGGCTACTACAACCTCTACCCATTCCTGAGAGTATTTGGGAAGATTTGACTATGGACTTCGTCGAGGGGCTGCCAAGTAGCAGGGGATTTGAGGCGATTTTGGTGGTGGTGGACAGGTTAAGTAAGGGTGCTCACTTCATTCCATTAAAACATCCTTTTACAGCTAGTAGTGTAGCTAATTCTTTCATTGATAATGTGGTTAAACTCCACGGTTTCCCTCGAACTATTGTCACTGACAGGGGACAATTGTTCATGAGTTCTTTTTGGAAAGAGTTATTTAAACTGCAGGGTACCAAGCTTAAGGCGAGTTCATCCTATCATCCGCAGACCGATGGACAGACAGAAGTGGTGAACCGTACTCTAGAGAAATATCTGAGGTGTTACTGCCACCATGAACAAGCAACTTGGAAGGACTTCATTCCATGGGCAGAATATTGGTATAACACAACTCACCATGCTGCAATCAACATGAGTCCCTACGAGGTAATTTATGGCAGGACACCACCAGGGCTGAGCACTTATGAGATTGGGACGGCGGCCAATGATGAAGTAGAGAGAGAATTGATGACTCGAGACGAAATTATGGCCAAACTAAAAAAAGAATTGGAGAGAGCTCAAGCAAGAATGAAGAAGTACTATGACCAAAACCGTAGGGACGTGTCATTTGAACCAGGTGACTTGGTGTATCTCAAGCTTCAACCATATCGGCAGAAGTCCTTGAAAAAGAGGTTCAATGTGAAGTTGTCACAGCGGTACTATGGGCCTTTTAAAGTGCTAGAGCGTATTGGAGAAGTCGCATATCGATTGGAGTTACCACCAAACTCACGACTACATCCGGTTTTTCATGTTTCATCATTGAAGAAAAAGGTGGGGAGCCCAGACTTGATTGCGGAGGATTTGCCGTCATTCGATGACGAAGGAAGAATGGTGCTGAAGCCGAAAGAGGCGCTACAATATAGGCATTGGCAACGCAATCGTCCAAAAGAAAAGGTTTGGCAGGTGTTAATACAATGGAGGGGCCTTCCCAGAGATGAGGCGACATGGGAAGATTATGATGACATGGTTTCAAAGTTCCCAAAATTTTCCCTTATGGGCAAGGGCATACTTGAAGAAGGGGGGATTGATGAAGACCACATTAGGAGAAGCGAGAGACTGATCCATAAACAGTAATTCCGTGGCGTGAACAGTAATTTCGTGCGTGAACAGTAATTCTGTGCATGAACAGTGATTCCGTGACCATTAGCACTTCGTGTCCCAATCAGTTTCCTATTTTTTAGGCTTTTAACTTTACCTTAATTTCCTATTCTAGTTTAGTTTAATTACTATTTGTTTTAGGAGTTTTATTCCTTTTACTATTTTGTTTTCCTAGTGCTTTTATTAGGAGGATTCTATCTCCTATATATAGCTTATCATCATTAGGGTTGTAAGTTATCAGATTTATCAAAGTACTATTCAGTTTTCTCTGTCTTTTGGCTAAACAACCATAGACATTATTTCGGCTTTTCTTGAGCGTTATACTTAGGATTGGCTTGGGCTAGGGCAAAGGCTAAATAACCTGCGTTCTAGAGAATTGGGAATCCCTAAATAAGGTGACCTAATTCAAAATCTATCGTGTGTGTGCGTTACTTGCTTTGCAAGTTAGGGCTTGTTGTTGGATCTAGACCTAGGTCCTCAACATCATACTATTGTCAATCATTGTTGAATTGATTTATATACCTGTGGCTCTTTTTCTTCCTCTTTTTGGTGTTCCAATAACCCCCTAAAATCCTAGGAGATAAAGGCGCAATAGAAACTTCTTATTAAATGGTTGACAGCATTTGTTTGAAATTGGAATTTTTTTTAATTTTAATTTTGTACCTGTGAGAGGACTGTTCAAGTAGAATGTCTTAACTCTATTAGATGCATCTCTTTTGTTGCTGTTCTCTTACAAGATTGTCTTGGCTCTTTTTTCGGACATCTTGGCTCTTATGTGTGTGTGTGTGTATATATATATATATAATATTTCACAAATGATACAAGATTTCTTTGTTTCTTATGAAGGATAAGTAATGATGGAGATGGACAGTATACGATATATGTAATGCACAGAACACAACCAGGAGTCTTGTGTCACACTATAGCTGTCAAAATATTGTGTAGTATGTTGGCTGGCAGCATGACCATCGCATAATAATCCAAACTAGCTTACACCAGTACTGTTCTTTGCATATCATTTTACGGAAAGATTCACATTTCTGTTCGGCTTCAACACCTGCCAATATGTCTAGAAAATTGTTTAATGAGGTCATTGGGTTTTTTTTTTGAGTTAATTACACTCAACCTCCCTGAGGTTTGGCTAATTACATTCGGAATCAAAGTTTGCATTAATGAACACTAACCTCCCCTCACGTTAACGTTGACCGTTAAAATGACCGTTGACTTTTTTCAAATTTTTTAAATGACCAAAATACCCCTCTAACAAAGTTTTTTACTGTTCATCTAAAAAATTTTACTGTTCATTTTCACAAAATTAATGGTGGAGATCCAGATTGGATCTCCACCGTCCATCATTGTTGATGGACGGTGGAGATCTAATCTGGATCTCCACCAAGAAAAAAAAAAAAAAAATTTTTTGAAGTTCGAAGATGAACTTCATCTTCGTTCTTCGAAGATGAACTTCATCTTCGAAGTTCATCTTCGAAGAACGACGAACCCTCTGGGTTCGAGATCGAACCCAGAGGGTTCGAAGAACGACGAACCCTCTGGGTTCGAGATCGAATCCAGAGGGTTCGAAGATCGAACCCCTCTGGGTTCGATCTCGAACCCAGAAGGGTTCGAAGATCGAACCCTTCTGGGTTCGTGTCTTCGAACCCAGAAGGGTTCATGTCTTCGAACCCTTCTGGGTTCGATCTCGAACCCAGAAGGGTTCAAAGATCGAACCCAGAGGGTTAGATCGAACCCTTCTGGGTTCGAGATCGAACCCAGAGGGTTCGATCTTCGAACCCTCTGGGTTCCACGAACCCAGAGGGTTCGTTCTTCGAACCCAGAGGGTTCGAGATCGAACCCTTCTGGGTTCGAAGATCGAACCCTCTGGGTTCGATCTCGAACCCAGAGGGTTCGTGGTTCTTCGAAGATGAAGTTCATCTTCGAAGAACGAAGATGAACTTCAAAAAATTTTTTTTTTTTTTTTTTTTTCTTGGTGGAGATCCAATCTGGATCTCCACCATTAATTTTGTGAAAATGAACAGTAAAATTTTTTAATGAACAGTAAAAAACTTTGTTAGAGGGGTATTTTGGTCATTTAAAAAATTTGGAAAAAGTCAACGGTCATTTTAACGGTCAACGTTAACGTGAGGGGAGGTTAGTGTTTATTAATGCAAACTTTGATTCCGAATGTAATTAGCCAAACCTCAGGGAGGTTGAGTGTAATTAACTCTTTTTTTTTCCTTCATTTATAGAATTGAATATGAAATCTAATTAGAATAATAGAAGGAACACCGATAGAATCTCCAAAGGTTTAAATTGGATTCATGCACATCGGCTATAGGCTACACAAGTCAATGGTAATAAGATGTGACCTGCCTCTGCGTATTCGAAAGTAAACTCCTAATAATAAAATTGCAACTTTCAAAGCTTCTAATAAATAGCCGGCTTGTTGAAATTCCACAGATATATATATATATATATATATATATTTTAAAGCGAAAATTAGATAATGATCACGACTGTCTGCCGGCAACTTCATCCAACGAGAATTTATCTGTACAAAATCCTAGTTGACGAGCCGGCCCACCTTTCATGCATGGCCAACTCCATCTCTTGGTCGTACTTCATCAGCGCGCACACAGCCCCCATATATATAATACCTTAACCAACTCATGGAAGAATTATAAGCAACTCAAATAATCAAAATGGAGGAGTTCAATCAATGCAGCAAATACATACAATTCATCATGGTTATAGCCCTGGTTGTTTCTCTCATCATGGCAGGTTCTCATGAGGCTCGACCACTCTCAGGGCAAGTTGTTGTAGGATGCAGTGGTGGGACTGGGAGTGGCAGGACTTCAACTGATCAGACAAGGTTTGGAACCCTTAGGACAATGCTCCCAAAAGGTCAGCCTCTGCCGCCGTCTGGACCCAGCCCTCGCATTAACAGATAAACTCATGATCATACTCTTTCTCTGTTATTGATCAACACTGGAACTCCTACACTATATCCATGACAATTAGAGAGAATCCTATGTATTTTGTTCCGTGCCCGTAATTTAGCTAGTAAGATCCGATGTTTAGTGAGCGTTAGCTAGCTATATTATAAGGTATTGATTATATATTTTGTGGAGTGATGGCTTTTGGTGTTGTTTTTCTTTTCATTCAATCATATGTATATTTACTGCAATAAATACGAGTGTGGAAATAATTGACGTTTTCATTTTATTTTCTTTATTTACATGTGCTTTTTTTTCCTTTGATATATACAGTTGTTTAAAATTTTAAAAGTATATATGAGAATGAAAAAATGGCACCACAAAGAGCACATATGACAAAACAAAGCAAAACCATCGCTAAACATGGAAGCAACTTAATTAATTATGTTACATAATCGATCCAATATAAACACTGGTCAGTTCAGGAAAAAATACTTAAATATATTTAGACGTATACGTCCAATCCACTCAAATCATATCATGTGATATGAATCTCTAATGTAATTGGTTATTCATGTCATATGATATGATTTGAGTTGATTGGACATATACATCAGATGCACTAAGATATTTATCCGGTTCAAAACACAAACTCTTCGTGATTTTATTATCCGACTTAAGTTCAAGAAATGTATCACTACATGTCACTTTTTTTTTTGTAGTACTTTGGAATTCAATATAGTATCCAAGTTAAAAATTTCACAAGACATACTACCAATTAACACTATCTTATTAGAAATTACTGTGTCAATTTGTGGCTATTGTTATAATTTGATTATGTACCTGTAATCCTTCCTCTTTGGACCTCACATTCTCATGAGAGCACGTTGTCACGGCCTTAGTATTTTCTAAGCCAACCGTGCGGCACTTAACATACTTCCTCCCGTCGAAGAGGTTAAGTCAGCCTTAATCCCCACGAGCTAGGCAAGTAACTTGCTAGCAAACTCAAGAAAGCTTGTAGGAAGAAAGAAGAGAAGAGTTCTAGCATTCAAGCATTCTAAACATTTGTGCTCTCTCATCTTCTCTCTTCCTATAATCTTTCTTGAGTTTGCTAGCAAGTTACTTGCCTAGCTCGTGGGATTAAGGCTGACTTAACCTCTTCGACGGGAGGAAGTGTGTTAAGTGCCGCACGGTTAGCTTAGAAAATATTAAGGCCGTGACAACGTGCCCAATGTTGTGTCATGAACCAGCTTTAATACCAATTTTATCAGATGTCTTTGTACTATAGATTGCATTTTGAATAGCAGCAAAGCTCAAAAATAAAAACTACCAAGATTGTGCATGTACACTATTTACGTTGGACTAGATGCTACATTTTGTTTGCATATATCACTGCATTTTTTGAAACAGGAAGCATTAATTCTTATATTTTTAAAATAATTTTCGTATCTCAAATTTTATTGTATATTTCCACTGTAAACACTCGAAGTAGTTGTTCCTCGACACTATTTTAAACGCAAACTATAAACTAACGTGTTATTATTAGCATCAAAGGAATTCGACTGTAGTCTCATAATAATATAATAGGAAATATAGTTTCATTTTTTTTTCTCAATGTACAGAAACAGGCAAAATAATGGAGACTCGGGTTTCCCATGTTTAAAACTATAAAATGTAAACAAACAGGCAAAATCATGGAGACTTGGGTTTCCCATGTTTAAAACCCCTTGTTAAACCCTCTCTGGCTCTATCCCTCAAGTCTTAAACAAAGTTGTGAGAGAGATAAAAGAGTGATTCAAACAAGAGGGAAAAAACATGAACCTTCTTTTCTCAACCAATTTCTTGCAACAAAAACATCAAAATTTTCTTCTGGGGTTTTAGCTTCAATCTTCTCCATCAAAACCAAAACCCAAATCCAAACCCAAACTTCTTCAAGTAGGTTGCTTTACGATCGTATTCAAGTCATTCGAGACCCGAAAACCTCAGTAGTACCAGACTACCAGTACTGGAGCAATGGGTTGGTGAAGGAAGAAGCACTGATAAAGAACAACTACGAAATCTTGTCGAAATCATGAAGAACCTTGGACGCTTCACTAACGCTCGATCTCGAGGTTCTTCTTCTCTTCCCCTTTTTGTTAATCGCTTAATTCTACAGTATAAATGCAAGAACTACGAATACGTGGAACTGATATGCACTCAAATTATTTATATGTTTGACATTGTTCTGATTAGTGTCTAGTTTATTTGATAATCAAGTTTTTATGTTTTATATTTTTAGGCTGAAATTCCGCAAATGGTAATTTAATTAGGATGAATATAGCCAACTGTGATTTGGGCATGAAGTTAATTTTGGGAAAATTAGTAACAAAAGGCCAAACTGAAGAAACACTCAAATGCCTTACTTTGCTGATATGTTGTATGCAAATTATAATACTATAAGATACATTTTTTGTCATTGTTAAAACATTAAAGTAATATTGGAAAGAGGAAGACAAATATTTATGGTCTTAAATGAAACTTTATGTTACGATATAAGAAGGGGTCTTATGAACGCTGGTATGTATGTATGTGCGGAGGTGTGCATCACAATGTGGAGGGCCTAATTAGGTTTTCCTCCATGACCGAATGACTAAACTGTTTGAACATGCAGTTGTGGAAGCGTGTTAAGATGATTGCGAAATGGATGAACTGGAGTAAGTGGACACTTCTAGTTCTTGATCTTTCTCTTCTTGATTTTGTGTTATACAAATATCTCAATGGATGACTGATCATCATAATTTTGCATTGTCGCCTAGTGAGATTGCATGTAAGTTGGATATGCTTCATAAAGTTCATGGAATAGAAGTTGCAGAAAATTACTTCAACAATGTTCCAAATGATGCAAAAACATATAAGGTATATGGTGCTCTTCTCAATGCCTACGTGCAACAAAAATCTGTTGAGAAGGCAGAAGCCATTATGCAAAAGATGAGGGAAATGGGTTTCGCAACATCATCTTTTCCTTACAACATGTTGATCACCCTTTACTCTCTCAGATCAGAGAACATGATAAGATTGAGGTTTTAGTCCAGGAGATGGAGGAGAAGGGAATTCCTAAAGATAAGCAAATGATGGAAGTTGTAGTGTCTGCTTATGTTGCAGCATCTGACGTTTCCATGATGGAAATGGTCTTAAAATGGCTAGAGAAGGATCCCTACTTTGTTGTTGATTGGAAGGTTTATTCAATTGCAACAAATGGCTATTTAAAGGTTGGTTTGATTGAAAAGGCCTTGCCAATGCTAAAGAAAATGGAGGGAATGATGCACCTAAAAAAAAAGAAATTGATATTTGAGTATCTTCTGACTCACTGGGCAGGTACCGGATTGAAGGCCGAGCTTTACCGAGTCTGGAACATGTACAAGCCACGGGGTAAACAATTTGGTTCATCATATGCCTGCAAGATTACATGTCTTGGGAAGCTGGATGACATTGGGGGGGCTGAGAAGATCTTTGAGGAGTGGGAGTCACAGACTCACAGTGCACTCCCATTGGCAATCGGGTAATGATTTGCCTTCTTATTGCTTATTGCAAAAAGGGTCTTTTTGAAAGGGCAGAATCAGCAGTTAACAAGGCTCTGGCAGGTAGTAAACCTCCGGCCGCCAGTTTGTGGAACGTGCTAGCTGTGGGATATGAGAAAGATAATCAAATGCCTAAGGCAGTTGTGATGTTGAAGATCGCAATTTCAGTTGGAAAACAAGGGTGGTCTCCAAATTCTGTTACTTTGGATGCCTGTCTAGATTATTTAGAAAGTCAAGGAGAAGTTGACGGAATAGAGGATATGATAAGATTTTTAAAGAACTTGGGTCCTTTGATGAGAGAGATATATATCACAGATGGTTAAGGACTTGTGTCGCAGCTGGAGATTCGGTCTCTGAGGTTCTTGATCAGTTGAAAATGGATGACTTTTCTGTTGATGAAGAAACAGACAAGATCCTTAAAACTGGGCGAAGTTTATAGCCTTCTGAAGCTCTTTGCATGAGTGAGATTTAGAATTTTCAGGTTGAACTCCAGAATTCAAATGTCATCACCACAGACTTGCATGATTGTTGGTTGTTGGCTCTGGAGCTCTCACGTTTAATTCTCACGTTTAATTATGGGCTCAGAGTGCTCATCTGATGCTTCTATGGTAGCCAACAAATAAAAATTGTCATCTCACCTGTACAGCAGCTGGAATATTTGAGGTATTACTATGGAAAAGGCATGAGCAGCAGCACATTGATTACTGAGAATTATTGAATGGGTTGTGCCCCTGAGAATCTTGTGTATATGTCTCTGCATCAAAGCAGTTTTAGCGCACCATGTGCTTGAATTACAGGACCATGAAAAAGTCATAACCCTTCCTAAAAATCTCACTCTACATATTAGCATTCCTGCTCATTCTCATTTCCCAGCATGAAGCTTCTTCATCTTCGATCGGATTGATGGCGTCATTTTGGCACTTCAAGGGTTTTCGCTTTTCAGGGTTCGATTTGGCTCTACTGAAACTTTACGTAAGCGCCTCATCTTCTAAAATCTCATACAACTGATACTCTTTTAGTCCAGGATCTCAAGAGCCTCATATGGAGCAATGTGTCACGATCTTTCTAGAATCTTCCGGAGGAATGGAGAACCTTGTGGAGAAACCTAGAAGGATGGAGAAACTCCTAGAGAAGTCTAGCTCTTGGGACATTCTAGAATGTTGTGGAGACTTGTAGGATGTTCAAGACTTGGAATTCTCTAGAACATGTACATTGTAGGAATTTCTTGTACATTGTAGAATTCTCTAGAACATTATAGATAGATAGGGACCTAGAATGTTCTTTGGTGCCTATAAATAGATGGCACCCCTCATTTGTACAAACCATCTAAGAATTCAAGAGTTCTAGCATTCAAGTATTCTCTCAAACACTTGTGCTCTCTTCTCTTCTCTCTTCCTACAAGCTTTCTTGAGTTTGCTAGCAAGTTACTTGCCTAGCTCGTGGGGATTAAGGCTGACTTAACCTCTTCAACGGGAGGAAGTGTGTTAAGTGCCGCACGGTTGGCTTAGAAAATACTAAGGCCGTGACAAGTGGTATCAGAGCCTCGTTGCTCAACCAAGGAAGAGATAGCATAATGGCAGGAGTCGAGGAAGTTGTCGTCCAAGAGCCAAGCCGTGGAAGGGATGCCAACCCAAGCAGGTCGAGGAAGGACAAATCTCGGGATGCCGCCTCAATCTTGGAGTCAAGGTTGGCTAGGATTGAGCTCGCCATAGCCGATTCGAGGGAACGGCTGGATGTGTTGGAGCAATGCGTGGAGAGGGACATAGGCGATCTTAAGGAAAGGATCGAGGACCTCCGGGGAGACATGCAATTTGGCACTACATCAGGGCGAGAGGCGCAAGAGGGGAACGAGATCTTCCAGGCAAGGTTGGAAAGCACGGTAATGGGGAAGCTCGCGGAGTTCGAGACACTTCTTGAAGACATGCGGGATGATTGGGCCTTATGCAAGAGAGCCGTGAGTGGTGGGGCTTTCCAAGGTGCTCCGAAGAAGGAGATACCTAAGCCGAAGGAATTTGATGGCAAACGCGATGTCAAGGAGGTAGACAACTTCATTTGGCACATGGAGAGGTACTTTGAGGCCGTTAGGATCACGGATGATCAGGAGCAAATCCGGACCGCAACCTTATACCTCGCCGATACAGCCACTCTGTGGTGGAGGAGGAGACATGCCGATATCCAAAGAGGTACGTGCACTATTGATTCTTGGGATGATTTTAAGAAAGAGCTTAAGAAGCAATTCTATCCGGAAGATGCTGCATATCTTGCTCGGAAGAATTTGAAGAAGCTTAAGCAAACGGGTTCGGTTAGGGATTATGTCAATGAGTTTACAAATCTCATGCTCGAAGTCCCTAACATGTCGGACGACGAGTTGTTATTCAACTTCATGGACAACCTGCAACCTTGGGCGGAAGTAGAGTTGCGACGCCGCAATGTGCAAAATCTTTTCGAAGCCATAGCCATTGCGGAATCCCTAATTGATTACCGGAGGAGTGAACCACCCAAGAAGAAACCACCACAGGATAACCATGGCAAAGGTGGGGGAGACAAAGGGAAAGGTCCATACAAGCCTCCAAGTGGGAAAGACAAGGGCAAGCAGAAGGAAGGTCAAGGCAAGAAAGACTTCAAGCCAAAGACCAACTGTTTCCTTTGCGATGGTCCTCATTGGGCAAGAGAGTGCCCAAAGCGCAAGGCTATCAATGCGTTGGTAGACGAGCGCGAGAAGGAGATGGAGGAATCTCATATGAGCTCTCTTCGCATGCTCACCGCCATCAAAACCCAGTCAGCCCCAAAGACCCGAGGGAGTCAGGGTCTTATGTACCTCGACGTACATATCAACGGGAAAGCTACTCGCATCATGGTCGATACGGGAGCTACAAACTCCTTTGTCTCGGAGGAGGAGGCAAGGAGACTTGGACTGAAAGTGTCCAAGGAGACCGGATGGTTAAAGGCGGTGAACTCTAAGGCGAGACCGCTTATTGGCATGGCTCGAGGAGTAAGCATCAGTATGGGTAATTGGAATGGGAAGATAGACCTAACAGTCGCGCCCATGGATGACTTCGAGGTAGTGCTCGGCATGGACTTCCTCGAACAAGTCAAGGTAGTTCCTTTACCCTTCCTACGTTCTGTTGCTATATTAGAGGATGCTCCTTGCATTATTCCAGCCAGCGCCAAATCCGGGTCGAAGACTCCTCATCTTTCGGCCTTACAAGTGAAGAAAGGCCTTAAGAAGGGGGAGGTGACATACTTGGCCGCGGTAAAGCATGATGAGGGTGGAATTCCAACGGAGGAGCTACCTAAGGAGATCAAGAAGGTCCTTGAGGAGTACAAGGACGTCATGCCCGCGGAGTTACCCAAGAAACTACCACCTAGAAGGGAGGTGGATCACCAGATCGAGTTGGAGCCTGGAACAAAGCCACCCGCCAAGGCCCCTTATCGGATGGCACCACCAGAGTTGGAGGAATTGAGGAAACAATTGAAGGACTTGTTGGATGCAGGCTACATTCAACCATCCAAAGCTCCATATGGCGCACCAGTGTTGTTTCAAAGGAAGAAGGACGGGTCCATGCGATTATGCATCGACTATCGCGCTTTGAACAAGGTAACCATCAAGAACAAGTACCCCATTCCTTTGATTGCTAACCTGTTTGATCAGCTTGGTAGGGCTCGATATTTTACAAAGCTTGATTTAAGGTCGGGTTATTACCAAGTGAGGATTGCGGAAGGCGATGAGGCAAAGACTACGTGTGTGACGCGTTACGGTGCCTACGAGTTCCTAGTGATGCCATTCGGCCTCACCAACGCACCAGCCACGTTTTGCACACTTATGAACAAGATCTTCCATCCTTACTTGGATCGATTTATGGTGGTATACTTAGACGACATTGTTGTCTATAGTAACACACTCGAAGAGCATGCTCGACACCTACAAGCTGTTTTCAAAGTTCTGAGGGAAAACGAGCTCTACGTCAAGAAGGAGAAATGTTCTTTTGCCCAACCGGAGGTATACTTCTTGGGGCATAAGATCAAAGATGGTGTGCTCATGATGGACGAGGCGAAGATCAAAGCCATTTGTGAATGGGATCCTCCTACGAAGGTGCCTGAACTACGGTCATTCCTTGGCCTAGTTAACTATTATCGGAGATTCATCAAGAGGTATTCGGCAAGGGCAGCTCCACTCACGGATCTGTTGAAGAAAAACAAGGCATGGGAATGGTCGAAAGAGTGCCAAGAAGCCTTTGAAGGATTGAAGAAGGCAGTAACGGAGGAGCCAGTGTTGAGTCTTCCGGACCATTCCAAACCTTATGAAGTGCAAACGGATGCTTCTGACTTTGCCATTGGGGGAGTTCTAATGCAAGATGGGCATCCTATAGCCTTCGAGAGCCGTAAGCTGAATGATACAGAACGGAGGTATACCGTTCAAGAGAAGGAAATGACTGCGGTTGTTCATTGCCTTCGCACATGGAGACATTACTTGCTCGGCTCTCACTTCATCATCAGGACTGACAACGTTGCCACTAGCTACTTCCAGATGCAGAAGAAGCTAAGCCCCAAGCAAGCTAGATGGCAAGACTTCCTAGCTGAGTTCGATTATACGCTAGAGTACAAGCCCGGGAAGGCCAATTTGGTGGCAGATGCACTGAGTCGCAAGGCGGAGCTTGCAACTATGAGGAGTGCGCCACAGGGAGAAGTCATCAGTCTCATCAAAGAGGGGCTACAATGCGACTCACTGGGTAAGAGTCTCGTGGGACTAGCCAATGATGGGAAGACCAAACGGTTTTGGGTACAGGATGACTTACTCTACACCGTGGGAAACCGGCTGTATGTCCCGAAATTTGGAAACCTACGGAAGAACTTGATCAAGGAGTGCCACGATACAAAGTGGGCAGGATATCCGGGGCAACAGAGGACTAGGGCTTTGCTCGAGGCAACTTACTACTGGCCGCACATGAGGGATGATATAGAGGCCTACGTGAAGACTTGTCTTGTGTGCCAACAGGACAAGAATGAGCAGCAATTACCGGGAGGATTGCTAGAGCCACTACCAATCCCTGAGAGATCATGGGAGAGTGTCACCATGGACTTCATTTCGGCCCTACCAAAGTCGGACGGCTGCGGATCGATCATGGTGGTGGTCGATCGATTCTCAAAATATGCAACTTTCATTGCTGCCCCTACGGATTGCACGGCGGAGCAGGCAGCTCGGTTGTTCCTAAGGGATGTAGTGAAGTATTGGGGCGTACCAAGAACGATCATTAGCGATCGAGACCCGCGCTTCACGGGGAAATTCTGGACCGAGCTTTTCAACCTATTGGGGTCGAAGTTGCATTTCTCTACAAGCTTTCACCCACAAACGGATGGGCAAACAGAGAGGGTGAATGCCTTGTTGGAGCTATACCTGAGGCACTTTGTGAGTGCCAACCAGCGAGATTGGGCAAAGTTACTTGATGTGGCCCAATTTTCTTACAACCTGCAGAGGAGTGAGGCGACCCACCATAGTCCCTTCGAGTTGGCAACGGGCCAACAACCCCTCACTCCACAGACGGTAATGATGGGATACACGGGAAGGAGTCCAGGATCGTATAAGTTGGCCAAGGATTGGCAAGAACAAGCCGATATAGCACGATCCTATCTCGACAAGGCCGCGCGGAAAATGAAGAAATGGGCGGACAAGAAGAGACGACGAGTGGAATTTCAAGTAGGGGACTTGGTGCTTGTCAAGTTGCTGCCCCAACAATTTAAGTCCTTCAGGAAGGTGCACAAAGGCTTGGTAAGGAAGTACGAAGGACCCTTTCCGATCCTGAAGAAGGTAGGAAAAGTTTCCTACAAGGTTGAATTACCTCCAAGGCTCAAGATCCATCCAGTCTTCCATGTGAGTCATTTGAAACCCTATCATGCGGACACGGAAGACCCTAGCTGAGGAGAGTCTTCAAGGGCGCCAACTGCCGTAGTAACCTCCTACGATAAGGAAGTTGAAGAGATCCTAGCGGATCGAGTCGTGAGGAAAAGGGGTGTTCCTCGAAGTAGCGAGTACCTGATCAAGTGGAAGGGACTTCCTATGAGTGAAGCTACTTGGGAACCGAAGGAGGCTTTATGGCAGTTCTCGAAGCAAATCGAGGAGTTCCACAAGGAGACTACGACGAGGACGTCGCCGGATTAGGTGGGGGAGAATGTCACGATCTTTCTAGAATCTTCCGGAGGAATGGAGAACCTTGTGGAGAAACCTAGAAGGATGGAGAAACTCCTAGAGAAGTCTAGCTCTTGGGACATTCTAGAATGTTGTGGAGACTTGTAGGATGTTCAAGACTTGGAATTCTCTAGAACATGTACATTGTAGGAATTTCTTGTACATTGTAGAATTCTCTAGAACATTATAGATAGATAGGGACCTAGAATGTTCTTTGGTGCCTATAAATAGATGGCACCCCTCATTTGTACAAACCATCTAAGAATTCAAGAGTTCTAGCATTCAAGTATTCTCTCAAACACTTGTGCTCTCTTCTCTTCTCTCTTCCTACAAGCTTTCTTGAGTTTGCTAGCAAGTTACTTGCCTAGCTCGTGGGGATTAAGGCTGACTTAACCTCTTCGACGGGAGGAAGTGTGTTAAGTGCCGCACGGTTGGCTTAGAAAATACTAAGGCCGTGACAAATGGCTGAAATTAGGAACAAATATGAGGACAATTAGGAAAACAGGATTCAGGACGCTATCTATCTTACATGTCTAACACAAAATGTTTTCCTACATGACATATAATATTTTCCATTAGTAGATATATTTGTAGACGTCAATAAAGAAAAAAAAGAAAATAGTTAAGAGTACAGTTGGTTGAGAATTTAGATGGATCTTTTATGATAGAAAATAAAGGATGAAAAAAAATGTTTTATTTCTATTGCAGTTTCGAGTACAAACAGAGAAATTAAAAGCTAGTTTAAATCTAAAAATAGTAGAGATTTTTGAAAAAAAAAAATTGTAAAACAATCATGAAACCATTAACCATACAAATCTTTTCTCTCACTTACTTAAAAAAATCAGTATGAGAAGTAATTTTTTTCTTTTTTATATTAATTTTGGTCTTAAAAGTTTTATAAAATTTGATAGGAAAATAGTAATTTTGCTTTTCCGCCATGCATACGGACGTATTTAATTGATTAAAATTAAAAATAAAAGTATAAAAAGAGGAAATATCAAAATCATTTTTTACTTTTCTTTCAATAAATGTAAAAAAAAATAATTTTCTATTTTTCTTGTTTTCTTTAAAAAAAATATAGTTTACGAAGTTGCCTTCATTATTACGTAGAATTCATTTTGTAAATTGCTAAGGAAGAGATCCTAATTTACCCAATTTTACCAAAAACCAATTAAATTTTCAAAGGACAAATTACTGCTGATCTAACTGGGTTTGCTATTTTACAGACGAAAATAACTTTATGAAAAATTGACAGCAAATTCCCCTACCGTTATGATTGATCGTCAAGTGTTAACAGTTGACCCTGACTAAAAGGATAGAATGGGCATTATAGCATTTAAATTTTTACTTCTTTAATTATGGTATTTTGGTCTTTTTAAACTTTTAAGATTGTAAATTGTTATATTTAATGGTCATCAGCAACGTTAGTAGGGTTCGCTGTCAATTTTTTATAAATTTATTTCCGCCTATAAAAGTACAAACTTCATATAAGTTGGTTGAAATTTATTTATTTCCAAATGTACAATGCCAATATAATTTAAAGAAAATATAAAAAAAAAATCATATATATTCGAAAATTTACCTCAGGTAGTGAGCTTAAAACTGGATCCATGGGTGTACCAAAAATGCATGGGCCTAAAGAACAGGCCCATTAATTAAACAGGTTACAAATAACTAAACCCTAGTAAAACCCTTTAATTATTTTCCCAACTCGTTCAATTTGTTCTCTGTCTCTGAACAAAAATGAACAAGCTTCGTCTTCTTCGAGTGAATTCATGGTGTCGTTCAGGGGTTTATAGGGCTTCCACGTTCTGTTCTCGGTTCTACTCCTCCACTTCACTTCCTGATCCAGCTGACACCATCTTCCGTAGGATCTCAAGGGCCGGACATCCAGCGACGTCAATGGTAGCCATACTCGATCAGTGGCTTGAAGAAGGAAGAGACCTCAAGCAGTCTGACTCCACACGCTTAGTCAAACAGCTCCGTAAGTACCGCCGCTGCGGCCACGCTCTCCAGGTTAAGATTTCATTACCACATCTTTTAGTAAATTTGACAACTACCATCTAGCACTTTGACATTATTTCCAATCAAAGTACCATCTAAATATTGGCTTCAATAATTATTGTTCTTCATTGTTCTCTATGGCTTATCATCGAATAATCTAACTCGAAAGTAGTTAAAAACAATATGCTTTTATTTAATTTTAGGTATCAGAATGGATGAGTGACCAAAGGAATCATAGCTTATCGCCTGGAGATATTGCAATTCGGTTGGATTTAATCTCGAAAGTTCGTGGCCTGGAACAAGCAGAGATATATTTTGATAGTATTCCTGAGAGTTCAAGAGTTTTACAAGTTTATGGTGCGCTTTTAAATTGCTATGCAGCCCATAAATCCTTCGAAAAAGCAGAGGCCCTCATGCAAAAGATGAGGGAATTTAGGTTTCTAAAAACATCTCTGTCGTACAATGTAATGTTAAACCTCTACTTTCAGTTGGGAAAACTTGAGAACCTAGACATTTTATTGCAAGAGATGGAGCAAAACGGCATCAAACATGACAGATTCACTTTTAACATTCGATTGAATGCTTATGGTGCCAGTTCCGACATAGAGGGAATGGAGAAACTTTTATCGAAGATGGCAGTTGATCCTCATCTCACCTTGGATTGGAATGTCTATGTTGGTGCAGCTAAGTGGTACATGAAAGCTGGTTTAATTGAAAAGGGTTTGACAATGCTGCGGAAATCGGAGCATTTAATTAGTGGTAAATCAAAACGGCTTGCTTATGAAACTCTCCTTTCTTTATATGCTACTGCTGGGGATAAAGATGAAGTATATCGTTTGTGGAATTTGTGTAAGAATTTGGGGAAAGTCTACAACTCAGCTTATCTATGTATGATCAGCTCATTGACAAAGTTGGATGACATTGATGGTGCCGAGAGGATCTTTAAGGAGTGGGAATCTGTGCATGAAAATTTCACTGTTCAGGTGCCAAATTTTATGATCAGTGCTTATTGCAGGAAGGGTCTTTCGGAAAAGGCTGAAGCATATGTTAACAGGTTTATAGAGAGCGGGAAGGATCCTGATGCAACCACGTGGGATCGTCTGGCAACTGGTTTCCATGCTAATGGTCAGATGGCAAAGTCGGTGGAGGCAATGAAGAAAGCAATCTTGGCACCACAACGTGGAAAATGGACGCCCAATCCATTTACTTTAGCAGCATGTCTTGACTATTTAAAACAGCAGGGCGATGTGGGAGTAGCAGAGGAGCTTTTGAAGTTACTTAGAGAACGGGATCATTCTTCCACAGGTATTTATGATAAATTAGCAAGTGATTTTAACAAGGAAAATCTTGGTGTTCAAGCCCTTGATCAAATGGAGAGAGAGGAACACATTGTTGATGGGGAAATGCATGAAATTATCACGGATAACAGTAGCAGCTAATTTTATTTTAGGTATATTATCTATAAATATAACACCAAGTTCCTGGTACTGAATTGGACTTCGCTCTAGAGTTTTATTGTCATACTTGTTACAGCATCACTTTGAGGGAATAGAATTTCTCCTTTCTTCTTCATTTGGAATTTTTTCCTATGAAAATATTGATATGCATATGTTGTCAATCAGCAACAACCTGGGAAATGAGGAACTATGATAGTAGCTCTGATTATACGGAACTAACTCTTGGGAAATTTAAAAGGATGCTCTGGTGGTAGATTCAATTGGGTACAGTAACATAGGGATCAGTCTTCCAATCTCACTGCCTTTCAAGAGATTCCTTTATTTATGAGCTTTTTTTTCCCCTCAAAATCGATGAAAATAACATTGGAAATATCTGTAGCTGTGTTATTTTATAGGGATATTATTAAAATCTCTCATGTAGGTTAGTATATTCGTCAAAATTTCCCATACCGTCAGTTTTAATTATCAAAATACCATTGACCGTTAATTTTTCAGTTAGAAATATTATTAAAATCCCCTTCTAATTTGGTGTGTTAGTCAAAATCTCTCTCTAATTTCATTTATGGTCAAAATATCCTATGTAGTTTCATTTTATAGTTAATTTTTTCATATTATCAGTTTTAAGGGCAATTATTAATTTGATCTCTAACTTTTGGTGAATTGTCAATTCTTTAACGCAGTTTTATTTATTGGTATCATTGGGTCCTAACTTTCTGAAATATATCAATTTGGTCCCCTACTGATAATTGCCCTAGTTTGACCAAATTGATAATTATTCCAGTTTTAATTACCAAAATACCTTTAACCGTTAATTTTTTTGCTAAACACTTTAGGGTACCAAGGATATAAAGGTAAATATTTATATGTATTAAATTAAAATATTTAAATTTAATATATCAATGAATTTTTACTGTACATCATATTATGGGAGATTTTGATAAATACATAAAATATACAGGACATTTTAATAATATTTCTATTTTATATGCAGAATTTGACCAAAGCCACTATTGAAATCAAATGCTATTAATGTATCTTTTTTCTTCTTTCTTTTTTTTTTTTTTTTCATAAAGGAAGTTTTCAATTTAGACGAGGATCCCATCCTTCGACAAATTCTTAATTTGAGTCTCTCAGTTATAGAAACATGCACATGGATGATATTAAATTTAGGGTGAATTGCACTAAAATGCCTTGAGTTTATCCTTAATTACATTTATAATACCAGTTTATCGTTTATTATACTTAAATATTCTACTTTCAATTGACTAATTTAAAACTAACGGTTGATCAAACGGTTGAAGGGTAAAAGACCATTTTACCCTTACACTATTCAAATTTTAATTTTTATTATTATAAAAAATTAATAAATATAACAAAATTTAAATAAAAAAAATCACCTTCAACCTTTAACGTATAAATCTCCACAATTTTTTTCTCTTACAAAATCAAAATCCTCAACATAATTCAACATCTTCAACTTCAACAAAAGATCCCAACAATTTCATTCTCTTACAAAATAAAATCCACAACAAATAATCATTCTTCCTAAACAAATTCCACACAAATTTCAATACTTACCCAATTTTTTTTTATAAAAAAGATGGAGATTTCTATAAATCTTTTATGGAAATCCAAAATAGATATATATATATATATATATATATATATATATATATATATATATATATATATATATATAAAGCAAATCTGCGAATCTGATGAAGATTTTTTTTTTTTTAAACAAAAAAAATTGCAGCGATAGAGATGAAGATGAACATCGCAGATCTGCAACGAAGATCTGCGATGAATCTCTCTCTCTCTCTCTCTCTCTCTCTTTCTCTAACTGGTTTGATTTAGTGCTTTATTATCTACTGTAGGCAATGCTGTGTATTTGAACAAGGCAAACTGAAGCTTTCTTCTTCTCACTCTCTTGCGGCTCGCACACTCTGCTTTTTCAAGTGCAGTAGCGACTATTTTTTTTTCTTTGGTTGTTCACAAATGGCCAACAACATCACATGTGCTAGCCATTTTACATCACAAATTACAGGGTTTATCAAACCCTTTAACAAGACCAAACATTAACTCATGGGTTGGTTCATTTGTGAAGATTAAAAAACCTTTACTGTCTAAAGCAATTGGACTTGCTTGTTTTGTGGAAAATTCTAATATCCAAAAGAAATTTCTTAAATCGAACAATTTTTACCTTTGCTTTGTCGGTGATCTGTGAGTGAGTGAATTTGAAGTTGAGGGCTTTGTTGATCTGTTGGTAGGAGTTGACATTGTTGTGGAAATGGACAAGAATATTTTTTTTAAGAGATTTTTTTTTTTTTTTGAAATGATAAAGGAAGAGATTTGGAAAATTTTTCAGATCTCTTTCATTTAAAAAATATTTTTAATTTTTTAATGTAATTTTTAAAATATTTTTAATATATATTGGTTAATAATATATATATTTTTAATATATATTTTTAAATTAATTAAAAGATGACGTGGCGTGTTCTTATTAGTTAGATAATTTTTTTACTTTTTTTTAAAAGAATTTATATATAAAAGACCACTTTACCCTTGAACTGTTTAGTCAACCGTTAGATTTAACTTGGTAAACTGAAAGTAGGGTATTTGAGTGTAATAAACGGTAAACTAATATTATGCGTGTAATTAAACATAAACTCAGAGTATCTTAGTACAATTCGCCCTCAAATTTATTGGTTCAAGTTTTTAAGACAATCAGTTATTCTAACTTTTTGCAGTTATTTATTGAAAGAGATGATTTATGAGAAATGTATTAAAGTAGTATTTGGAAATAAATTTGAGTTTTAGCTGAGCACGTTTGTTTATTTTTATTTTTAAAAAATTTACTGAGCACATTTAAAACTAAAGAAAGTCCCAACAAGTTAATCAACCTTTAATAATTAGGATAGGTAGGTGGTGAATTTTCACCTAGCTTCAAAAACAAAACTGATGACACAAGTTTGTTAAGTGGGTAAAATAAAAAAAACCAATGTTTATTTGGAGTAACAGATGCAGACCTGTCTTCTGGAACAACAAATCAAAGCCAAACATTTTGGACTGATAGTTGGATTGGTTGGAAGCACATGTAGATGGAGAAAATATATATATATATATAATAGTACTAGGCAGCTGCATCAACTCTGAACCGTCCCATAATGATCATCAAAATACAAACTTCATGAATAAGAGGATTTTAATTGATGTGATGGACAAACAACCCTATATGATGAGCCACATTTTCAAATTATTGGACTGAAATGTTTCACATGTTGGATATGTTTCTTTTATTGCTTAATTACTAAAAGAATCTGGATTTTTTGCTTCTTTAAGTTGTAGGTGAAACACTAAAATCTAGTAATTAATGGATAATTAAATAATTTTAAAAAAAAAAAAAAAAACTAAAACCCATGTATATATCAGTGTTTCAGAAAATCCAGTAAAACTCAACACAGTTGAAGATTCTATTCTGAACAGAGATGGAAAACTTGATCAAAGTGATTGGTATTCATTAATTATTTTGTTTTGATGATGAAGGATTAACTTTCTTGTCATATGTTATATTGCATTTAAAACAAATTAGTCTTCTATGAAAGATACACTAATCAAGCAAATTTTCCTTGTAACTTGTAAGAGGCTCCTAGCAATTGCCCTTTGCCCCTGCACCAGAAGAGCTTGTTCATTACATCAAGTAAGATTATTATTATTATTATTGTTATTATTGTTAGAAGAAAATCTTAATTCCCAAGATTTTGATACTCAATTAAATTGTTCTTGAAAGGAAGTGCATTTTCAGTGACTCTTCCTATATATAAATTAGATACATCATTTGTCACGGGTGTCCTGTCACATATCAGAAAACTAGTTTATGATTTTATTATTATACCACTAAAAATGAAGAAGAAAGAAAGAAAGAAAAGCTAAAGAGGGATAAGACTGGGATAGGCAAGTCATACGTGGAAGACAGAAAATGAGAGCTTACCCAACCCAACCATGCATGATGCATCCAAGTTCCCACTCACATGTAATAATTTCACATTTATTTGGGTGGGAAATTGATTCTCATAGTCATAGAGGTCTACGAGGTGTAGGTAATATCAAAAGTTGCAAAAAGCAATCAATCTGGTCTAGGGTGGGGTGAGGTGAGGTGAAGTGAAAGAAAGAGAGAGCTAGCAGCAAGTCTTGGACAAAATTGAGGGCAGCAGCCTCTCTTGTCCACTTCTCTTGTGTTTCTTGAAGGCGTCTAGATTGACAATGACAACCAAACTAAAAAGCAAAGAAACTACTTTTCACAAGTTGTAGTCTACTTTGCCATGTATTGATGTTGATGGCTTGATGTGAAAATATTACTTATTAACAATTTATGCACAGAAACATTGAAATCTAAGAGCAAGTCGGATGGAGAAAACACCAAATTGGTGTTAGGAGCACCAAATCTCAATGTTTAAAAAAATATTGGTATGAATAAATAGTATCATATTAAATTTATTAAAGTTTAGTAATACTATTTATCTACATCAAATTTATTAATTTATTTAATTTATTTTTTTATCTCATTTCTAAATTTTTTTTAAATTAAATTTTTAATAATTATAATATAAAAATAGAGTAATATAATAAAAATAATAACATTAAAATTAAGTGAAATTGAATACATATCCGAAATTAAAATATACTATAAAGCAAATTAAAACATAATTTAATAATAAAGCACACGATAGTGATAATTCTAAATAACCATTTAGTAATCTGGAAAGTTATATCCACTTCCTCCAGAACCACCAAAAAATTAGCCAAAGGTGGTAGAT
Organism: Xanthoceras sorbifolium; assembly: GCA_003430845.1. Taxonomy (NCBI): domain Eukaryota; kingdom Viridiplantae; phylum Streptophyta; class Magnoliopsida; order Sapindales; family Sapindaceae; genus Xanthoceras; species Xanthoceras sorbifolium. The sequence goes on along the minus strand of CM010608.1, from coordinate 19,780,044 downwards.
GATCCACTTCCTCCTTCAAATTATTGATCATGAGCCTTTTTGCTATAAATTCTCATTTGTTCACTTCGAAAAGTATCATGTACCATTGGATCATTTATGGAATCTACATCTCTTTTATTAGAGAGAGAAAGATGTAGGAAGGATGTAGAACGTGCATTTGGAGTTCTCCAATCACGATTTGCAATAGTTAAGGGGCCATCACATTTTTGGAATAAACGTGTACCGCGTAATATAATGACTGCATGCATCATCATAATGCATAACATGATTATTGAGGATGAACGTAATTTGCATGTAGACATTGAGAATTGGAGGGAAGCACCGATCCCCGAAGTTGAGATTGTAGTAGATAAAACTACCCGGTTTCAACAATTTCTTGCTCAACAAAGTTAAATCAAAGACAATGAAGCTCACCTTGCACTTCGTAATGCATTAATTGAACATTTGTAGGAGCAATATAATAATTCAGAAAATTAGATGTGAAAATATTTATGAGTTTTAGTAAAAAATTAAATAAAGTGTGCTTATTAAATTAAAAGCTTATGTATTAAAGTATATTTAAATTAAAGTATAATTTGATCAACCATTAAAAAAATGTGACTAATTAAATAATTATTTTTTAATATTATATAATTAATTATTTAAATATATTAAAAAAATTAATTAATTTTATATAAATTATTAAATAAAAATTAATTAATATTATATAAAGAATAAAATATTCTGTAAATATACTTTTTATGTATTTTTTTAATACCAAAATAGTGTAATATTTAATCCACAGTATTAGAGTTGCCTTAAGTCTCAACCCATCGAAGCAAACTCAAATGCAATGTTTATCAGAAAGCTATTTAGTAAAAGCTCAAAATAACTCATTATAATTACATACGTCGCGGAACAGGTGGAACATCTGTATCATCTAATACTCCGGCCAAAGGCCTGTATTCCGGACCCGTGATCATGATTTTTACAGGTATATAGTTCACAAGGAGGAACGGGAAATTTTATCAGAATAGAAGAAGACACAAAATTATACAACAGAAAAGGAAAGAACATATTCTGTTAAGTGACTTGTCCGCCTGCATTACGTGCCTTCTGATCCTAGGACTGGCGCTTCCAGCAAGATTATTATACGTATTCGGATAGGTATAAGTATTAGTTATCGAGTTCCCAAACAACCTTGCGTAAACCATTTCCCCAAACATTCCAATCATGGGATCGAACACATTTGTTGTTGTGCCACTTGGGCTAGGCATTGGTGAAGCTTGATAACTGCCTGGTTGAGAGTAGTACAGAGGCGATTGTTGTGGATTATTGAGATAATGTGGCTGTGGCGTTAAGCGTGGACTCATGGTGGAACCAGGTGATCTTGGTGAGTCAACCCCACAAACAGGTCTAAGTGGTCTCCGTGGTATGACTATACCGAGATGAGGAGCCTTACCATTCGATGGCTTCAAAGTCTGGCCCCGACCATAGAGGGGAACAAGCGTCTCAGAAGAAATTTCAGCTTTGCATACGGGACATTGCTGCTGTTTCTGATCTTGATCCTCGGTAGAGATGCCCTGGTAATGAAGCCATTTGTAGATGCAGGGCCAGCAGTATAGGTGCCCGCAAAGTGTTACAACGGGGTCTTGCACAGAGTCTAGGCAGATATTACAGTCGAAACCACCAGGAGGACTATCGTCAGTCCCTGCAACTGCATCCGTGGCAGATTTCCACTTCGCAATGGAAGATTTCTCTTCTCTGTTGAAATCATTTTGAGCTAAAGCCTCTTCAAAGTACTGCTCTATTGCCATCTTATCTGTTCCACAAGGAGCTTTCTTTCTTTGACCACTTTTAACACTGAAAATGAATGCACAACCTCAGGTTAAAATCATTTTAAAGGAAGAAGCAAAGCTTATCTATCAGGAACAGACCAACTAATTCAGACAATAATAACTTTGCATCCCTTGCAAAACACGTTTTCGAAATATCCAACAAACGCAGGTAGCATTTTTAACCAGTTTCAAGTATGGCCAATATTTAAAAACAAGGTGGCCATGGGCAAACAACAGAGGTCCCCTTCCAACACTGACATACATATAATAATCAATACATGGGTCCCCTTTTTCATTTCCAATCAATTTACAAATAACCATACATGATGACAAGTTTCTCCTACAACCAGTAATAAGATAATTTCTTAAATAAAATAGTCCTATATCATAGACCTTCTAGATGGTGTTACACCACAGAATATTAATTAAAAAATACTACACCTAGATAAGTTCAATCAGTAAAATATATTAAAAACATTTTGGAACTTGATTCAATTATGGCCTTCTAGAAAGGTTTCAACACAGATCTAATTAATTACAAACAACAAATCCCCACACCTTCCCTCCCTAGAAGTAAACATTTGATAGTACCAAAGAACTTTGTAACCATTAAAAAGACTCCAAAAATGGTACCTTAAAAAATTTTAGAAAAATTTAGGCTCAAAATATTTTACTTTAATCACTATAAATGGTTGAAAGTTTAAGTGAATTCTTAGAAGAAACTAGATCTGAAGAGATGATATATGAAATTATGGCTTATTTAAGAAATTAAATTCAACAGTGAAAGAACAGAAAAGATTGATCCCATTAAAAAACAAAAGATAAATTGCCAAACAAGATCTCTCAAAAGCTACTGTCACAGGTTTTATGTGCTCAACCCCCATTCAGCTAACAATTTCAAGGTGGGTAGAGAGACTTAATATTATTATAGATCAGTGAAAAATCAAACAATAAGAAGAAGCTAAGAACAAAGCCTTTGGTTGTCTGTTGTGGATATGTATACGTTAAAATTCAATCATAATATTATATCATTCACCGTATGGAAGTGTTTTCAAGGAATGATATTCCATTCCCACCTAAATTTCCTAAAGCATGGCATCTGATCAATTAATAATAAAGCTTTACATGGCCTCCATCACAAGTCATCCATTGAATCACTTTGAACAAAGCTTATGGATTTGTGTACACTTGAGTATAAAGTTAAGGATACATGTATAATTTATAAACAATCAAAAACTTTCTACTGGCAGCAAATCCATCTAAATAAAGAGTGAAAAAGGAAAAAAAAAATGAAAAGCCACTCAAGTTGTGCAATTTGAGTAGACTCAGGGGAGTCATGTCTAAAGTCTGTAACTGCTAAAACAATTTAAAAGATGGCAAAAAGGAAAAAAAAACTGGCAGCAGAAACAAGATGACCATATTTGCATAAGCTCCTTAAAATCAGGCTTTACTTTGTAGCACAAGTAACGCTAAAGTGTATTTGATTCCCAGAAAAAGAAAAAATAATTTAGTTTTCGATGCTCCAAATCTCATAAGAATTACACCCCACAAACTATTAGTCTCTCAAATTTTCAAAGCAGTTAGTTTAATCTCCATAATAGACTATTGAGTTTCTTCTAGCTTCAGGAAAAACTTTCAATCAATTTCAAGATATCATTTTGCCGAATAAAAAAAAAGGTGCTCTCTAGATAAAAATCTGACCCAAAAACAGAAGAGTTCAAGAATTCCTTCAAAAACACCATTTATTGAATAACTAATAAAAAACAAAGAGCCCCAAGTTCTGGAAACGAATGAAAACCCGAGTAATCTCTTCAACAAACAACAGAAACCAAATACCAGCGAAGCAATCACAAAATCGTTTCCCGCTACATTGAATTTGAAACAACAAACACAGAAACCCATAAACAAATAACAAAAGGATAATCAAACCCGAGATCCAAAATCGACGTAGGATAAGATAAAACATACCCAGAAAACACGAAAACAGTTAAAAGGCTTCTGACAGAGCTCTGCTCCTGTAAATTGGTCACTTCTTTTTGCCGGGTTTCACAGCTTTAAACGTCTGCTTCTCAATATAACAAAAGAGTAAAAGAACACAGAGCGAGCGAAGAGATAGGGAGATTCTTCTGGGGTAGTAATGGATATATTAAAATTGCCGATAAAGAGAGAAAGAGAATTGTTACGGAGAGCTGCTATCTTCGTAGATGCGATTTTTATCGATGGAGAGACGTATCAATATATATAGAGATATAGAGAGAGAGAGAAAAGATAATTTTTTTTTTCTTTTTTAATAAATTGCACATACACAGAGATGGTGAGTTCTTCACCTCACGCGCTGACGGGGCTACCACGGTGTACGCATTGCGCGCCGGTTCGGGAGCTTCCTCATTAACAAATTTTTTATTTTATTTTAATTTTAATTTAATTGTTCGTTTGCTTTGGCCGTCTTTTATTTTTTTCTCTTTTCTTTTTTATTTTTTAAAACAAAAATTGGAAACAAACCTTTTTTTTTTTTTTTTTTAATGATTACAATTACAACATTAATAATTACCGAGATTTATCGAGACTAATTACTAAATGTACCGTCCGTATATTTACTCCTCAGACATTTACTTTCATAACAAGAAGATATCTACACCCATAACAAAAAAAAATTACTTACATATATTAATAAATATGTATATTAAAAATTAAATTTTTATTACTGAGGTAGAAACACTAACACTTTATTATAAGTGAATGTGAAAGAAATAATTTTTTTTTTAATCACTTAAATTTTACAACTAAAAATAGATTATAGGCATAACACCATTATACTAAAATAATATATTTTGTTATAATATACCACAGGCAGAAAGTCACTATACTAAAGTTATTTTAGTAGAGGTAATTTTAAATAACTGATAAAAGGGTAAGTGGATGTAGACAAATATTTTTTATACTCACTAGTATTAGAAAATTAAAGAAATGTTTTTGGGATTTCTTGATTTTTATAATAAATTAACAAAAGTAAAATCATTATTCTATGGTGAAATGTGAACAGAAGACTTCTAACTAGTTCATTTACCGCATATATATTTGTATTAAAGTGGTTAGTATACCTCCTTCCCATCTCAGTAGTGAGGGGTTCGATTTTCACCATATGCATATGTGGGTAGTTTTCTCCCCTTATTGTGAGAGTAGTATTCTCCCATTATAGGAGTAGATATCCAAACCATAAATTTAGTGGTTAATCTCGGCAGATCCCGACAATTATTGATATATTGTAATTGTACTCCTTTTAAAAAAAAAAAAAACTAGTTCATTTACCTATTTCTGATAATTGACGAATATAAATTGGTCAAAATTAAATACTGAAAAGATTACATCACAAAATTTAATTTGAAAACATAATCATTTTTAAAAAAAATTATAATAATAATTGAAACCACAATCTTATCGCACACTCCCTCCTAACTTAGATAATGTGCATTTTCGCATTTAATAGTATATATAAGAAATTTTCTTTCTATATTGTGAGAATAAATATCTTCCGGTTATAAATCGATGTCAATAGGTCCGCGGTAGACTTTAATTAATATTATAATGTACTATTAAAAAAGATCACAATATTATGAGTTATAATCTCTTGAGATGTACACACAAGATCTCTTGTCTTGATGATTGGAGGTTCAAACCTCTTCAAGCCACTAACGTTCAATACCCAGTATATAAATATATATTCCCACAATTGTCTATAAACGTAATTGTGTGGGTAGATCCCTCTTATTATTGAGAGTAGTTATTTAGACTATTGATCCCTATAGTTATCATCTCTTGTTACTAAGAGTAAGTGTCAGGTTTCAAAAAAAAAAAAAATCTCTTTAGATGTACATATCAAGATTTTACATTGTGTAAAATTAAATTGGATCCCATTACAAAGGTTGGTACTATCTAGATGTGTACAAAAAATTATCACCTAAAACCTATAACCTATACTGTAATATCATGATTTAATTTTGTTAGCAGATACGAGTAAATTAAAATTAGTATTGGATGTAAAATTTATAAATGAAAGAATTATGATTCAATGTCCACTTGAACTGCTTGGGCTATCCCGCCTCTCTGATTTGGAATTTTGTCTAATTTGTATTATTAAGTTGAAAAATCAGATATATATTTTCTTTGGGCGGTTGGTTGGTTGTCGTGCCCATAAATTATAAAATTATATTGTTAAAAAGCTAAAATATTTTCTAGATGGTCTAAGAAAAATCTAAATTTTCTAGAAATGTTGAATAAAAGTATCATAATATATTAATAAATAAATACCAATGTTTCTAGATGTTTACTCATGTACAATTTTTTCTAGTAATGGTCCCATCGCATGCCACGTTATTAGATGTATATTATTATATTTAATTCAATTTTATGCTCGAAGAAAAATATAAATTAAACATGTTACTACAGTTTAAAATAAATTAATTGAATGAGATTTTAATTTCAACTTATTAATTTATATAAATATATATTATTACTTCTCTTTTCCGTATAAAAAACATATAATTCAATTGTATTTTTAGATTTATAGTTACATAAATATAAGTGCTTTTATTTACAATATTCTTCCAATTTAATTAATAAATAAACTTTAGTGTTGTGTATATATATGTTGTGCACATAATAATATAACTTTTCTAATTTAATATTCTAGTCCGGATATCTACTTTCATAATAACCCCTCACTACTGAGGTGGGAGGGAGGTGCACTAACCACTTTACTACAAATAGATGTGCATTCTATAATATTATTTTTAATTAAATTATACTTCAAAAAAAGATTAGTGATATTGTAAATATGCATATTTAATATCTTTATAAATTAATAAATATTAATTTATTACTAAAAGTCTCTTAACTTGGTGGTTGGAGGAGTTTTAAATTCTTTCAAACCATTCAAGTTAACATCTAGAGAGTATATATATTATCCTCACCATTACATATAAAAACTCAATTGCGTGGGTAGATCCTCTAGTTGTTGAGAGTAGATTATTTTGGAAGTAGATATTCGGATCTCGGTAGGTCCCGATAGTCTTCTGACTCATAAATGATCATATTTTAAAAAAATAATAAATAAGTATTAATTTATAGTAACGTTATTAATTTATAAAAATTACACTTATATGAGCATGATTTAATCTATATGGAAGCTGAATAATACAAAATATTGATATATTGACTTCTTTCTTTTCATGTTGATTTTTTATTTTTATTTTTTTGATATTGTATCAAAAGTAGTGGTTTAAACAGTTGAACTAATTCTTTAAACTTAATATAAGAACCAAAATTTAATACACTTTTAAGTGGTAACTTTTGTCCTGCTGTAACTCGTGCATCAACCATCAGTAAACTAATAGAAGCAGTGGATTTTCTGTGTGTTGTGACGTATTGTGGTCCATATTTTCTAAAATTTAATAAGAATTCGTGATTACAATTTTACATATATATATTTACCCTCCAAGAAAATTAAATATTTTGACAATTTTACAGTGTACTTCCTAATTCACCTTTATGGTAGTATACTGAGTTTGAAAATCACCGTATAAATTTAATAATTTTATTTCTGTATTATTAGAATAGATATCCAGGTGAAAATAAACGTCTATCGTATCTCTTATAAATCAACCTTAATAACCTTACACGTAAATTACCATATGTTATCATACATATACGTGAATCATCAATACATTAAAAATTTTATAAATTTAAATTTGATCTTTAACATATACTGCGATAGACTATGATTGAACAATATAGTCAAAATTAACTTAATTTTAAGAATTATTAATGTATATATGTATGAAATTTGAAACATCAATATAACATTTTTTAAATGCATTTTTTATAATGAACTTTTCAGAATAACATATATAATTTTCCCTCGTGTTTTCTTGTCAAATAATTACAAATTTGGACTGCTTTTTAATTTTATTTCTTCTTTATTAATTGCTTCGAACGTACGATCACCCATGTCATTCAACAGAATTTTCCATTTCCCAACGTTATTTGTAGCTTATACTAGGTTGCTTAGTCTTGAAAGTCGTCAATGCATGGAAATTCGTGACCGTAACATGCAATGGCAGCAGCAAGTAATTGTTAGATAAGATGGATGCTTTCTAGTTCTCTTAACTGCTAAGTAATTACTTATTATTAGTTAGTTATTGGAGGGCAGTTGGGAACCCAAATCATAAGTTGAATGTCTGATATTTTGAAGCAATCAGTCACGTCTCACGGGGTGGTGCTTCAAGTCTTCAAATTATTAAGAGCTTATAAACATTTGAAATATGCAGTAAATAAGGGTGCTTAATTTGGTTTATGGTTTCATTAGACTTCTATGTTTTTCAAAATGTGATGTTACATTTGGTTTTGCATTTTAAAGAGTTTCTTAAGAACACACATAAGAATATATTAATGAACTTGCAAGAATATTGGAATAGTGCATTTATAAATTCTAGCGTAATCAACATAAATTTGTTTTTTAATTAATAACTTAATAATTATTTCATTTGCAAAAATTGATTGGTGAAAGTGAAACTATGCGACTGACCTGTAAAAGAAAATAATAATTGTCTCCATTAAAGAAGCGAGCAAATATAAAAGGAACCCAGAAAATAATGAACTATTGCACATGGATCTACAGTCAATAGAAATGGTTGCGTATGTAAAAACAAACGCATATACACAAATAGCTCATAAGAATATGGAACCAAGAGGCCTTTTCAGCATATATCTTTCGCTATAGTTGACATAAAAAAATAAAAATAATAAGTGCAATTGAAGTTGGTTAGTTGGCTGCTTTCAACTACAAAAAAGCATGTCGTTGAAGAACAGCTGTTCCTCCAACTAACTAGAAAGCCAAGAGGAAAATCCAAGTAAATTCATTAAAGGGGCGGCAAATAATAAAAGAATTTTGACAATATCAATATATATATATATATATATATGTAAATATTATAAGTAACCTTAAATTTATAATCTGTATAAGTTGTAGAGTATGTATAATTTTGTTTTTTTTAACAGTTATACATATATATATATATATATGTAGTCATGCATCAACATGTTCATTTTAAATGTTATAATCATTTGTCATTAGGTGATAATTATTCCATATATACGTTATATAGAGAACTTGTACTTGTATACATGTTTAACGGATAACGATGGATCCAAACTTATGGCACTTGTAAACAGTTGACCTTAATCGAAATTAAATTAATGACGATATAATAATAAAACATGAAGCCGTCCACTCCATCCACACCACAGAAACTGGTTCAAGTCAAGTCAATGACACTATATAATCAGTAGCTAAAAACTCTCGAGAGAGAGACGAGAGTTGGATAACGATATTTTTTATAAGCTAACACCTAAAAAAATAAAAAAAATAAAAATATTGGATAAGATTGAAGAATCTACTGCAAAATTAATGTCAATCCCTGCAAGCATCTACAAAGAATCGGCAGTACATACCGTGGAGAGATATAATTGTTCTTAGTATAGAAATGAATTCATTTTTAGATAATTAATTAGTTTTTCACGATAAACAAGAATGTGTTTTCAGATAATAAACACATATTTTTATATATCTATTCAAATACTTAAAGGGTTTCAAATATATGTTAAAAGGGTTGAGAACAAAATACATAATATGTTTGTATACATTTGATTAATTTATTATTCTTTTACAAGACAAAATACAATTATATAATCATTTTAATGTTTGCATTAATTAGAAAATTTGATCTAATTCTCCAGAGTCCACCGACATGAGCAGCAAAAGCATTGAAAATATTAGATCTACCACCTTTTCAGGTCCCGAAAGGGCTTAAAAATAGTCACGGAAACGTGGAGATGATGTGTCAGAGTGCGCATCATTGCCCGTAATGCAGCATCTTCACACATACCCTTTTTGATTGACGTGTATGTCGTTGACTAATTTTGAATTTTATAAGGTTCTCTGTATGTACAAGCATCATTAATATTTTTATTTAAAATTTAAACCCAGTTTTTTAAAAACTAAGATAATATAAAATAGAATTAATTATATGAACCTCCCCTAAAATTTTATCAATTATAAACAGAGTTAACTTTATTATTTATTGACAAATACCTCAATTACCTTTAGTAAAATTTAGTCAAGAGTAAATAACGTCTACCTTCCCTTAGGTTTATTCAATTACAAGTGAAGTCAACTTTTGAGTTTATTAACAAAGACCCCCCCTCTTTTGGGTTTGCTCAATTACAGACGGAGTCAACTTTTAGCCAACTCTTCAGTTTTTAAATAAAGACCTCATCTGATCAACTGTTATATTTGACCAAATTTTACTAAGAGTAGGGAAGGTATTTGTCAATAAACTATAAAGTTGACTCCGCTTGTAGTTAACAAAACCTCAGGGGTGATCCATGCAATTAACTCTTTAGTAAAATATAACATTGATAGGGGGAAATCTTTGTCAAAAAACTTAAAAGTTGACTAACGGGAGGGGAGATCTTTATCAATAAACTCAAAAGTTAATTCCGTATGTAATTAAGCAAACCTCAGGAGAGGTAAACATTATATACTCTATAAAATAAAATAAAGAAAGCATTACATATAACCTAAGTGAAATTTGTCAAATTATATGTATAAATAATTTTAAGATTTAATGACAATATTATGTTGAATACTTTCTGAAATTTTTTCTATATATTTAAAACTGGTGTTTGAGAAGATGACAGCAAATATTAATATTGCATTAATAACAGACTCGAATTATCATAACTTTAAATAGAGGAAATTAATGAAACCTAAACAGCTAAGAGAAACGTGGATGGATTATGCACGCATTGATTTGTAATTATTATATGATACATGTTACGTTCATAAATTACAATATCAAATTTTATTTTTTTAAGGAGTCCAATTATAAGATTAATAATTGCCGAGACCTATAAGTTCGCATGACCCGAATATCTACTCCTATAACATGAAACATCTACTCCGACAATAAGGGAAAAAAACTGCCCACCATTCTGATAAATGTGTATAGTAAAAATTGAACCCTCACAACTGAGGTGGAGGAAGGTGCACTAACCACTTAAGTTATGAGTGGATGTATAATATCAAATTACTTATAACAAATTTTTGTACAAATTTTTTTGATGACAAAACATTACTCCTAAGTACAAATAAAAGTATTTAGTTGTAAGAGTTTTTATTAATTTTTTTTAATTAAGGACGAATTACAAGCAAGTATCTTTATATTTGGTCATATTACAATAAAATTAAGGGTTTAATCTTAATTATACGTTAGTACCCTTGACTAATTGGTTGACTATTATAACTTATAGTCAACCAATAGGCAGGTAATATGATCCTTTTTTTAAAAAAAAAGGTAATAAAATGAAAAAAAAATGGATTTTCACTATCCATTAATCTTAATGGACAGTGGAAATCATATTTAAAAAAAATTAAAAAAGATTTTTTTTTATAAAAAAAGACCAATTAAAAAAAGGAACTAATTGCATGGACCTTCCCTGAAGTGTTGTCAATTATAAGCGAAGTAAAATTTATCATTTATTAACAAATACATCCCCTGCCATTAGTAAAATTTGATCAAATGTAATAGTTGACTAGGGGAGGTCTTTGTCAAAAAACTGAAGAGTTGGCTAAAAGTTGACTCTGTCCATAATTAAGCAAACCCAAATTAGGGGAGGTCTTTGTCAATAAATCCAAAAGTTGACTTTGCCTGTAATTGAGCAAATTTCAGGGGAGGTAGGCGTTATTTACTCTTAAAAAAATAAAAAATAAAAAAATTGTGTTTTTGGTGACCAACAAGAACAGAAGAACAGAAAAAAAAAAAAAATGGAGAACAAATCTGCTCTCATGTTCATCACAGATGGACTCCATCTGCGATGACTTCGTCGTGTCGCAGATAGACATGGGAGCAGATCTGCTCTGCATTTTTTTTTTCTTGTGTTATTGAGGGTGGAGATCTTGATGGACGGTGGACCAAGAACATAAAAAAATATTAAAGTAAAAATAATTTTTTTTAATTGTTTGATTTAAAAAAAAAATTCTTTTTTATTTTTACTTTTTGTAAAATGGATCTCCACCAATGGACGATAGAGATCCATTTTAAAAATTTTATTTTTTTATTTAATTTTATAATTAGTGGTAATTATATCATTTTACGCATAAATCATAGTCAAACCGTTATTTTTGATTAGATCAACTGACTGTAGGGTACTAACATGTAATTAAGTTTAAACTCACGATTTCGTTGAAATATGGTCAAACGTCAGGATACTTCATTGTAATTTTCCCTTTTATTAGTAATGTTAGGATTCAAACACCTATCACACAAGTGAAGGAAAAATGCACTGACCACTCGTGTTCTGAGTCGATGTGTGTTATAGGAGTTATGCTCCAACTCCGAACGTAATTAGATTTTAAAAATAATTCAAAGAAAATCTACATATCTATCAAAATTGCACAAGGATTTAGTTGTAAGAGTTTCTTTTTACTAACTACTGAGCTCCGAGTCGATATGTGTTATAGGAGCTATGCTTCGACTTCAAACGTAATTGGATTTTAAAAATAATTTAAAAAAATCTATAGATCTATCAAAATTGCACATTAATTTCATTAATTTGCATCATAGATGGAATTCAACTACTCCATTAAATGAAAAAAAGTGATCAACTTTCTTTTTTCTCAATTAATTAGTACGCTAGCGAGTAGCGACCACCAAAGGTGATAAACATAGTTTATGGCTCTCGATGATTAGATCTTGAATTTCTTTTATTTTGAATGTGATGTAATTCTAATGATCATGTAAATTTGAAAAATCCACCTTGCAGACTATTTTTTGTCGTTTTTTCCGTCAGTGGGTTGAAATTCTAGAAGGCAATGGATTTCATTAAATTTTCCAATACTCAGACAAAAGTAGCCAAGCGTTTGGTACAGGCTCACAAGTGGAGCAATTCAAGAACCTTCTTTGATTTGGGCGCCCCCCATTTTTGACAGCAGGCCCTGAAAGAAATTTTTTTGTTTTTGATGTTAATACTAATTGATTATCATCCGAAATTGTGGCGATGACATCAATGAAATTGGTTATCAACTCTTAAACCACTAATATTTTATCATCCATCTAATAATATTATAGTAGATATTGAAAAACCTAGCTATATGTCAACAAATATATGTGCTTATTGTAGTTTTAATGTTGATTTCAAGCAAACATCATATCATCTTAATAAAATCTTTAGTCCAAGCAATACATTTCATCTAATAATATGGTGTTATGATTTATGTGTGATATAGATAATTAAATAAATAAGTTTTTTCACGCCTTAATAAATCGTAATATATTTTTGATAATTAGACTAGTGTAATGCACCGGTACATTAAAATTTTTCTCCCCATCCAGAAAACTTTCAGTTTGTTTCGATATAAAGATAATATTGATATTTAGTATTAAGTACCTCTTTTAAATAGACGATACTTCAACTTAGTTGTGAATATAGGTATCTACTAAGTGTACGTTTAAAAGAACTTATCTACTGGATAAAAGAGTTTATTTAATTCCAAAAATTCCTTTAAGTTTTTTTTTATCGTTTGGTTCCGCCTCTGTAAAGCTTTTGAAGATTAAAAAGCTTTTAAGGTCTACTGATAGAACCTTAAATTTTAGACTTTTTTAAATGGATCTTTTTAAGATTTAAAAAATATTAAAATATCTAATATAACCTATTAAAATTTGTTAATTTTACAATCCCTTTTAATTTTAAATTATATCTTTTTTAGTAATTCTATCCTTTTAAAGAATTTATTTAATTAACAACTAAACGGCCAACGATTATTCTCAGGCAAACTTTTCTAATCAAACCCTATGTTATATCCGCCCATACTAAAAGCACTTAAGGAGCATGTTTGAGAATTAACATATACTTATTCACAAGTACCATATTTATATTTAAAACAAATTTTTACGAATGGATAATACATATCTAGTTTATCGAAAATGAAGCAGAAAAGGAGTAAACACGTATACGTTTGTTGTTCTTTTGTTTCGAAAGCGGATCCACAACTTGTGGTGGCCTTCGATTCTTTGAATATCTTCAACCTTTTCCGGGTTTTGTTGGGGTGGCGGTGGACAACGCCTCATCTTCATATAGATGTAACTTGATTTCTAATTATTTATTTTAATATTAATATTATTACTCTATTATTATTCATTCGATCTTTGTGTTGGTACCTCTTACTTATCACTTTTAAATTCTATATTTATTTTAATATCTATATATATATATATATATATATTTATTTATCAGATTTTTTTTATTAAAAAAATTTTGTTTAAGATATAAATGGTTATATACTTATAATGTAATTATATTAAACGAGAGTAGCTATAGACAATACAAAGTGTTTATACATATAAATATGTCGATATATTCTTCATATAAAGTGTTTATATTAAAAAGGTTCCGGAATTTAATGAACAACTTTATAAAAGTTTTAAAAAGTTGATAAAATTTCAATCAAATTTCATCGAAACATTCTCTAAGGAGTAGATTTGTTGATGAAAAACAAAAACCTATCACCATCACCTTCTATTTCGATTAAAAAAATCACAAAATTTCCATAAAATATACATTGTTTTTAGAGAAAAGGTGATGTGAATCAAACCGTGTAGAGACATCACAATTTTAAAGAGGTCACCATCTTCTAGATATTTAATTTATTTTATTATATATATATATATTAGTACAGCTTATCCTGATAAGATTCTTCACAAAATTGCTGACTTGACACTGATGCTGGCTGGCTTCACGTTATGCAAGTGGAAACATACTCAATCCGAAAGCAATTTTTATTCATTTTTGAATATTACAAAATTTAAAAGTAGGAGGATATGATTTCAAACACAACTTCTTTAACGTGACGGAGACGAATTTACGACCAGAGCACTTCAAATTTTATTATATTGAAATTGTATTTTTGTTGTTTCAAAAAAAAAAAAAAATTGTATTTTTGTCGATTTAATGTTTTATAAAAAATAAAAAATAAAAAAATAAATACCGATAGTTTGATTAAAATATTTATAATTTATTTTATATTTTGAAGGATTAATATTGAAAATATCATTAATATTTTTAATATTTTAAAGATATTAACTATATTTTTAATATTTTTATCGAAATTTTTAAAAAGAGTAAATAAATAAACTTACATTAGATAGAGTCAGACCTCCCATCCCATTAGTAAACTTTTAGATTTATTGATAAAGATTTTTCCTTTCGTTAGTCAACTTTTGAATTTTTTGACAAAGACCTCTCCTATTAAGTATTATATTTGACCAAATTATACTAAGGGAGAGGAGATATTTGTTAATAAACGATAAAGTTAACTCCACTTATAACTGGTAAAACCTTAGAGGATGTTAATGTAATTAGCTCTTTTAAAAAATTAAAATTTTAATATTTTTACTGAAACTGATATTTATTTTATTAATTTTATTTAAGTGAAAGAAATAAAAAACTTTCATCCATTATTAAAAACTAAATGTGTTACGAAAATTTTTAAACATCTGGAATGATCTAAAAAAATCAATAGAGAATTCAAATTATTCAAGCCATTTTGGGTTTTCCATATTTTCTGCTCTACATTGCATCAATTCCAGTACCCGTGCTCACTGATCTTTGAAAACACCTATGTGTGTTGTTTATATAGTTTTGTTCTACCTTGAATTTTCCAGGTTCCACATCTTCTTGGAAAAATGTTGAATTAGCAGAAAATTACAAAACACTGACGTGTATTCATTCGAGAGATCAAGGGCATCTGGCTCGAGCGTCAAGGGAGGTCACATTTTCTAGAGAAAATAATCTCTGATTTTCAGGTTGAATCCCTCAAAATTCTAAAAGCAAGATGGCACGCAGAGAACTTGATTATTGAATGACATAAACAAGTTTGAATTGAGTTGAAACATAGTCTTTTTAGTCCCAATTTTCCTTCGGGGGACCCCCTATTGAAAAGAAATTAATAAAGCTCAATCTAGAAGGATGAAGAAGATTAGTCAAATTATGAACTCGAGTGGTTAATATAATAATAGAGTTAAAATTTCATTTTTATCAATAAACTCATAAAATACTAAAAATAAGTTCATAAAATACAGGAAGACCCATCTCAGTAATAGGAATTATTTTTCAAATTAATTAATCTTAATTGATCTCGTTAAATCCGGACAGACTGTCAACTTGACCGGTATAAAACCTTTTTTAAAAAAATAAAAATACACGTAAATAGGGAAAGGTGGTTCGAAATGGGACTCTTGGTCCTAGCAAGAGTCCAGGGTTTGAACTCATTTTTCAAACCAAAACAATGAAAAGATGGCAGGATTATCTTGTTCTATATCCTTAACTCGTGGGCAACGAATTTTCAAACAAGTTACTGCTTATTGTTGGAGATGTTGAAATGTGTGATACACTAGAGACATCATACATCATCAAAAGAACTTCCAAAATTATACAGTATCAGATTCGATTACTTTTCTTTTATAAGAATTTCTCAATGCTTGCAGTTAGGGTGGTTTTGGGCACAGCACCAATAACGGCCTCTTTCTTCTCACCGTTGATGAAGATCATGATAGTTGGGATGCTTCGGATTCCATATTGGGTAGCAATTGAACGACTCTCATCGGTATTCAATTTAAAGCACTTGAGCTTTCCAGAATACTGTTGTGCTAGTTCACCTATTACTGGATGGATCATACGGCAGGGCCCACACCATGGTGCCCAGAACTCAACTAGCACAGGTCCATCAGCCTCCAGAACTAAAGACTTCCACGTTGTATCATTCACAGTTGGAACTGCAGTTTTGAAAAGCAAGGAAAGTGGTAAATTTAACTATCATATAACGAAATTACAGGTGTGTGTGTACCTCACAAAGAGACATTACTCGCTAATACAAACTTCACTCTGACTATTGTAAACCAATTCTCAAGCAAACCCATAAATTCGAATGGAATGAATGATATTTCGCCATACAGAGTTATTCATGCATAAACATTAATGGAAGAAAACAAGACCCTTCCAACATACACACAAACAACTTGGTTCAATAAAAATCCCTACAGGATAAAGAGAGGTTCAATAAAAATCCCTACAGGATAAAGAGATGACGATTTGGGATCAAAAATTAGTAATACCCTCTCCTTTTCTCCATCCAGGGTCAAAGGGAAGCAGAATAATTGCTGCCAAAACCTCCCTCATATTTGTATCAGAGGGACATTTACAGTTCTCTTCCTCCAATGCAAAGAGGAAGAAGTTTGCAGGACCAAAAAAGGTGCATTCTTCAGTCGAATTCTGCCAACATATTCTTGCTGAAGGAGAAAAATAGGAAAGTCCAATAAATTTATACATCTCTTACCATTTGATTAACAAAAGGGAAAATTCTATGTCAAACCTAAGGTACTCTAGTAGGACAATGCAAATAACTAGAGTAAAAGAAACAATACAAGCAAAAATATGTGATCAAGCTTAAGGATGTTGCAGTCTCTTTATACTTTATAAGTCATATTGTTCTCATTTCACAGTTTTTAGTTTTTACTCAGCTATACTGTGTATCAGCCTGATCTTTACACACAAAGGTATTGAAAATCAAAAGAATATATATAGAACACATCCATGTGACAATACGCAGTTGCTCCACTCTTTGTTGAAGTGCGAATGGTAAGAGGCAAGCCCTTGTCAATTATCAGATTCTCTTCATCCTATACAAAGACTATTACTGACTGACTATGACAAGCAACACCCCCTTAGTAGCTAAGGAATATTTCTAAAGAAGTACACATATTGCAAGCTGGAAGCTGCAACTAGGCTTGTTCAACAGACAATAAAGCTGCTGTTAAAGGGTTCAGGCTCTCTTCAAAGCACTTTCATGCTTGTTTATCAACAAAACAAGCCAAGCTTAACCCAAGTTTCAAACTCAATAGCTAAAAAAGACAAGTTAGGTAATGGCAAACTCAATCTGATTAAGCTTGAGGAATATTGGACTAGATTCTGTAAAATCATAGAAATATAACATCAAAATAGCTTAACCAAGAGAAAACCACATATGCTCACAAGAAGGACGATCAAAAGTTCAATACATTACAGACATATGTTGTCTCCACTACTAGGGGTTATTGTTAATATTTTAATAAATTGTCACTAACATGCATTTCTTCATTAGAGTTGAAGTTTCAACAAAACAAAGTTCGCATGCTAACAGTTAACAAGCTCAACTGACTAAGTTGATATTGGCAAACCTTAGTCTGACTTCAGCTCTGAAAATTGTTGGTTCATTATGGTGTTCTCGACTTGGTTTATAAGCCCCAGTAGACTTAGCCACAACCTATGTAGTCTCTCAATATATATTAAAAACACAAAATACTACATAAGGTTTTCAAATATCAGCTCAACACTAACGCTGCTAAAAAATAGAATGTGACTAGAATGACAGACCATGTCATAGTACTGACGGCAATTTGGATTTTATTAGTTACGTGAAGCTCAAAACACTCTAAATCATCATTAACGCAAGAGCTATCTAACTAAAATAAAGAGAATAAGAATTAATCCCCTAAATCACAACCTTATAGTTATAGGATCAGGAGAATACAAAAGCTTTTTATTATATATATACTGAATCTTCTTCAACTTCAAATGGAATTCTCAATTTGACAAAATCTAATTTAAAATTCTAATATCCTCCCTAAACTCCTCTCAGTTCACAAATTTCTAAGTTAACACAATACCAAAAGTCGTGTCATCAAAATGAGCTCAAAAAACTTCAACTTCACCATAAAAAGCGATTGTGATTGTGTATCAAATAGTCATAGATTTGATTATAAATGGAAAATGAGAAACGCAATTCAGGTACTTGTATGCTGTATGTATTATGCAACACTCGGATCAGCAAACAAAAGACATATAATAAGTGAAGATAGAGAGAGAACTAACTGTCAAGTGCAGTCTCTTGAGCTTCACAGACAATGTTTGTGTTGTTTTGTCCAGAAACCCTAGGAACCACCCTCCAACTCAACGAAGCTGCTGCCGATGACTTCAAAGGCAACTGAACCTTCAACCCTTTGAATGCCGGCAAAGACTTCACTCTCCGGACACAAAACAAAGATAATTTGGGCGAGGAGGACGTCCTCGCAGACCGGAGCGAAGAACAGGACAGAGTCATGGGATCG
This sequence comes from Xanthoceras sorbifolium, assembly GCA_003430845.1. Taxonomy (NCBI): domain Eukaryota; kingdom Viridiplantae; phylum Streptophyta; class Magnoliopsida; order Sapindales; family Sapindaceae; genus Xanthoceras; species Xanthoceras sorbifolium. Next base: position 19,760,969 of record CM010608.1, on the reverse strand, counting down.
GGAATCGTTGCCATTGTTGATTGAAGACACGAAGTGGGGTTTTGAGATTGAGGATTTATATAATATATGTACGTAGTTGTAGTTTGAAGATTTTGAAGTGAAATGAAAGTTGGATGGTGAGCGACAAGTGAGAGCGAATAGGAGGCTGAAGAAATGACGACAAGATACGAGAATTTTGAAGATTAGCTCACTCTTCCAATCGCATTTTGTTTTTTTATTTTCGGGAATTTACATTTTTGACAAGGAAAAAAAAAAAATTAACCACAGAGAACAAAATTAACCATAAAAAATGTATGAAAAAGTAACAAGTACGTAATTAGAGTTAAATTTGAGTAATAGGATTAGGCTAATTTATTTAGGGCCCATTTAAAAATTGGTCCTCTGATCCAGTAATTGAACCAAATGTAACCCATCATAGATTTGGTTGGATCCTATGAAACCAGTTGATGGTTTACCTTCAATCCAATAACCGAACTCACAAAAAAACAACCAATCGCCATGCTCCCTACAACTATAACTACAAGTAGGGCTTTTGGATTCAAATTCTCGCTGCCATTTCTCATATTCTCCACCAAAACCCACATGGATTCTCCACCCAGAAACCTATTTATGAGCTCTGTTTCTCGCTCTCCGCCAAGAGAAGCTCATATAGAAGACACTGGTGATGGGATCATCTCATTACAGGAATGGCAGGGGTGGGGCAGTGTGTCTCCACTGCCAGCTATGGTCAACCAAATTGTTGGGGATTTGAAGGCTTTGGAAACAAAAACTGATGCCCAGATGAGTTTCGGTGGCATTGGTGGCAAACTCCAGGTATTATATCGGCGAAAACCAAACTCTCTCTCTCTCTCTCTCTCTCTCTCTATATATATATATATATATACTATTCTCAAATCATTATAGTTGTTGAAATTAAGAGAATGGAATGAAGCAATTTTGAATCTGTTGCTTGAAAATAAATTTCATTTCTTTTGGAGTATGCTCAATTTGAAAATTGATATTCTTTTTCGGTTTCTATGGGGTGTAAAGTTGATTGGTTTTGAAGCTGATAAGGGCGGTACTGATAAGACTTGATTTTTGCCATCTTCAAGAAATAAAATGAACAACTTTACTTCAACAATTAGCCGTACTTCAGTGAAATAATGTAGTATTGTATATGATACGGATTTTTATTTCCATTGCTAGTTGCTATTAAATGGTTGATGGAATAAATACAAATTAGTTTAATTTCTAAAATTAGTGAATATTATTAAGTTTTGAAGACGTGTCAATGCAATATTTATAATTGTACTATGGCACATGTGGATATCGGTTATTGAGTGATCATTTCATCGCAATCTATGCAATTTAGTAGAAGAGTGCTTTTGGATTGTTGAATTTGAAATGCTGATATGTTCGATGAAAGCTGTAGACAATAGTAAATGAATTATTGTTGTTGGGGCATTGTGAAAGGGCCCTCTCTTGAGGCAACTGTAAAGGAACATTTTGGCTGTTATATCAATGTAATAACATATCAAATTCCATGTAGGTGCGTCATAAACTCATGGAGTAATTTATTAATTTTCCCCAAAATTTATCTTTGAGTTTGTTCTTGGCTTCCTTTTCTCAAATCCACTTTTCTTTTCTTTTTCTTTTCTAACGTTTTATTTATTTTGTTCTTGCATTTTGCACATGTGTTTTCTTTTCATGTAACAATATTTTTCAGGTGTGATTTATTAGTCATAGTTTGGCTGATTGTAGCTTGTTCGGCTGGAAAGTATCTTATTATTGTTGTTTTTGGATGCTATGGCTTTTGTTTTTGTTGCTTCTATATGTTGTACTTGTTTAGTTTCTTCCATTGTAAATATCAGGGAGATTTTAAGGTCCGAGAGGATAAAAAACATAGAGCAACATATCAGGCTTTAGGTGATTCTGGAAAGAAGCTTCAGTTCTTTGCAGCTCGACAAATAGCATGTCGTTTACTTGGCAGTAGGGGTTACCTTTGCCAGAAGGTATGGTCTCTTTTCAGAGCACTTGCTACATTTTTATGGACTATTTTGTGCCTTTTCCATCGTATTAGTCTGTGGGTACTTCTGTACAACAAAGTAGTGGTTAGTAGCGGAGTCATGCCTTTTAATAGTTTCACATTCTTTCTTGTCTTGCTTTTTTCTTATTTTAATTGGACCTAATCAACTTGGCAGTGCTGGCTTGCTATGGAAGATTGTATGTGTTCAAAAGTCAAGCCCTGCACTCTATGGCATGGTGTACGATTTTGGTTGTACATGCATCCAAAGGTTTGGATATTGTTTGTCATTTTGGTAGGTATTCTCCTGAGAAATAAAATATCCTTTTAAAGAAACTATATGTGATCCTTCTGCAGGACTTTCTACGACAGAACAACACTGGAAAGTTGTTATGGCAAGTATTTGGAGTTCAATCTGCAACTTTGTGCCTCTTTGGCATTGCTGAAGATGAGAAAATCATGTGGGATGCTTTTAAGCATGCAGGTTTCCTTCAATCTCTCTTTTAACAGTTAAATTTTTTTCAATACTGATTATGCCAAAAATTGTGTCCTGTAGCAATCATATACAGAGTTTCAAATGTAATTTGCATGTGGAGTTATTTAAGGTCCAGTATCAGTGTTGCAGAAATCAATTTTAATCGTGTTGCTAACTTATAATATTCAAATGTAAGAGAAACTATAATATAACTTTGGCATTAATTTGTGAGCTAAGTTGATATAAATTATTTACTATTCCTTATGGTTAGCACTCAGAATCGACACTTCCTTTTTTTATGATTCCACTATATGTACAGATGCGGAACCACTACCTTCTGATCTTTTTTATCAATTTCAGGGAAAAGCAAGGTTTGGTGCCTTTATCCCAACAAGAATGCAGTGACAATGTCAGTCCAGGATACATTTAGTCCTGGATCTTCAGCAAATCTAGAAGACACACCAGTGATGGTATTTTTCTGTTCAGACACTATTACATTCAAATCTCTCTTATATATTTTGTTATTAGATACGTGTCCATCAGCAACTTCTGGTTTGCGGGTTTGCACATAATAGATTAAGACATGTGAAAGCATATTGATAAGCTTTTCTAAAATGAATGACATAAGGGAAACATAATAAGATAAATGTAACTTGGATTTTGTGCCTTTTGTCTGACAAAATTTCATGGTTGTTGAAAAGTTTGGTATCCCTTATGTCTTCTTTTGTTCAATTAGGTGGTAATTCTCTTGTTGGTTCTCCTGCACAGACTGATGGAGATAAAACTCTGAATTTTGTATTGATTGATGGTACCTGGAGCAACTCGGCAGCAATGTTCAACCGTTTAAAGGTCATCCACTTCTTTCAGATTTATACACCGAAGTTCATGTTGATATGTGTTTGAAATATCTGAATGTTCAACTCTCTCTTTCTATCTGTTTTTTTTTTTCCTTTTGCTTTTTGTGTGTTGGTGTGAAGAGACCATCTGTTGGAAACCCAGCAGTCTTTTGAAAAACTTCGGTCTCTGTCAAACAATGCATTGAATATTACCTATAAAGCTGTACTCAGACCCTCTCAACTCATACGTACCAGACAAAACAGGGTATGAATCCTAAATTTGTTCTAAGCTGTTAATGTACTAATAAGACTTGGGTCACTGCTTCCTGAAGCGCCTGAACCGAAGTCGAAAAGCCACCCCACCCAACCCCTACGAGTTTTAGGCAGTTGTATGATTTTATTGACTTTTAACTTGTTCTATGGTTGTTTTCTAAAGTGATTGGCGAAGTTTGTGCTATGTGCAGGAGCAAGCAGAGTCAGCTTGGGGAGAGGAGGATATCCCTTGTATATCTCTATCCATGGGTGCATCTGCTATGCATAAACTTCGGTAAGGTTGAAATATGTTTGTCAAATCTCTTCTGCAGGGGCTATCATGTGTAACTTTTTCTATGTACTCCCCCAATTTCGCCTTTTCGGCAATGATCATGTATAGTACTTTGAGTGCAGGCCTCAACCATCCTGGGATCGTACCTGTACAGCAGCAGCAGCCATTGGTCTTCTTTCCGAGCTGCAACTACTTCCAGAGTTTAGCTCATATGGATTGGATGAGCAGGCTGAAGCAGTGGAAGATGCATTGGTTGTTTTATTAGAAGCCTTAACAGCTAGACGACTTCGAATGGGCAGGTCCATCACTCGTAAACTAAGACATAACAGGGACATCTGTTAGCCAGATAAGGGATATTCTATACTCCCAAAGTTTGATACAGATACAAGAGTCTTATCTCATTGTTCATTGAATCATACCTACCTCGGCTATATTACACATGTTTGACTAACAATGGTAACAATGATTTCACAGTTTTACCTTCAGCAGTTGACGATAGGGTTCAATGCTGCTGTCTATCAAATTATTGATGAATGATTTTTTGGTTCAATGGGTTGAGGTAGCATTCTTCAGTTTAAGTTGTGGTACTCCACAGTTTAGGAATTTTCCATAATTTGACAGACAAAATAGTTATTGTAATTGTGTACAACACCTATTAAATGTAATTGCACCCTCTTCTTTTCATTATTGAGCCATCACCATTTATTGTCTGGATTGCCTTCTACTATCATCTAGAAATGCAGGGAAAAACTGTTTTGTGTAATAGAGGTTATGTTACTGAAAATCGTGTTTTCCTGATAGATGGATTTTTCTGTTCTAAAACATATTTATTAAACTATTGAGCTATTTAGCTAAAAATTTAACTTGAGTTATTTTTTGAGACTTGTTCAATACTCCATAAATATTTTTTTTCTTTTTTGAATATTTAAAATGAAATTATTGAAATTAGATATGATTTTTTTTTATATTAATGAGTTTTAAAATATTCAACCTAATTTCTATTTTTTTTAAAAAAATAATTCTTTATATAATTTATACAAAAAAATAAAATAAATTATGCATGAGAATCATGAATTCATGATAAACAAATGAACCAACGTTTTCAGAAAAAAAAAATTAAAAAAAAAAAAAGAGATGGATTTATGTATATGAAGATGATGATTATATCTACATGAATATTTTGAAGTATTTTGACTATGTGTGACGTAACGAACCATACAATAGCAAGGAGAGCCGACTGTTGCCACCATTCTTGCAACATTTTGCTCTCCTCCGCATCTCTCTCCCTCTCTCCTAAATAAAGCAAAACAAGAAATGGAAACAAAGGGTAATTTCCAAAGAAACAAGCTGGAAATATTTTTACACAAAAAAGAAAAAAGAAAATATATAGGAGGGTGACTCCATTGCAGGTGGTGGAGATCGTTTTGATCGGTCTCCAAAACACAGAGAAAGAAAATGAATTTGAGTCATTCCATGCATGTCCTTCTCCTTTTTCTTTTTACTGGATGGGCTGCTGCTGCTTCTCACATTTCTTGTAACTCCCTCATTTTTTTTTTCTTTATGTTTCTGACACATTTATTATGTTAATTAAATTATTCTTTTTGGAATTTATAATCTATGATGATTTGTTGAATACTTGCATACAGATGATGCCATTGGATCCCATGGAATTACTGGCCGTACCCTTCTTCAAACCAAAACAAGTATGATCTTTTTTTAATCCAATCAAGTAATTTTTTTCTGTTCTATTGTTTTTGTTCCATTTTTAATTCCTTTGTTATCTTCCAAACTAGATAATTTTTGCTTCAACATTTCCAATTTATATGGGAGCATAGATGATATAATTTGTATTGTAATGGGTTCATAAATTATGATCTAAACTGAAAACGGCTATTATTCAAAATTGGGTCATAAAAGTACAAAATTATTACATTGAATTTAGATAAAACTAGACTTCTTTTGCAACGCATTTATAATCCAAGCCGGTGTTAAATGAATGCTAACGACACCCACGAAACTATAAACTATCATTTTTGTTGATTTTGCTTGCTAATTTTAATTAAACAACTGTTTAATTTATTGACTTTTGAGGGGTGTGTGGAAAATTTCCTGTATGTTTCTCCATTTCTTAGGCATGATAATTATCTCTAAAATGCCTGTGGTGAAGCAAATTGGTTTAGTACCAGGACTTTTCATTGAAAAACAGTCTTCTTCTACTTCACTAGTGTTAAAAAGTATTGGAAACCTTTTGTATCGTTTTTAGTCTAGCGAAAAATTCCATCTTTTAGTTATAGAGAGTCAAGTGAGACATTCTGATAAATGATCGAGCTAATTGTTAAAGAATGCTAACGTGAATATTTATGTTAATGATTTGCAGAATGCACTGAAGATTTTGAGAACAAGAACTACACAGTCATCACAAGCCAGTGCAAAGGACCCCAATACCCAGCTGATAAATGTTGTGAGGCTTTTAAGGAGTTTGCTTGCCCTATCCGCGATAAGATCAACGACATGAACAGCGATTGTGCCGCAACCATGTTCAGTTACATAAACCTCTATGGGAAATTCCCACCCGGCCTCTTTGCAAACAAGTGTCAAGAAGGTAAAGAAGGTCTCGAATGCAAGGATACCCCTGCAACGTCAGGATGTCCTGTATCGGCTTCTCAGTCCACAATGTTGATGCTTGCAGCTGCCATCCTAGTGTTTATCACTAATGTTCTAATGGCTTAAATGTGGAAAAAAAAAAGAAAAAAACCACCATACTAGCAATTACCTTGTACTTTTTCGTTTTGCCTTAAAACATGGATCCAAATGTCCTGTGTTCACATGTTTTTTCCAAATTGTATACTAGAGTTGGTATTGTCTAACTATACTACCTTAACAATATGAGCTTGTGATCTTATATTTGTTCATGCATAGTTGCCATCCATAAATGTAGTTGTAATGAAAACAAGCCTCTTTTTTTTTTTGTACAAGAGCGATCGGTCGCATGCGAGATCATGTCCTTGAATACCCCATGGATTTTTCCTAATGTTTTCTGGTTGAAAAAGATGGTTCTTTGAATCCTTCAAATGAGAAGGGAGCAAAAAAGTTGATTGCAAGATGCATTATTTCTGTTTCTTTATTTATATCTTTTCTTGGATGTAAATTTGTTATGATGGAGAAAGCAAGAAAGAATAGTATAATGAAGATAAGGAATTGGTGTACAAAACTTGGGTATAAAAAGTTGAAGCAGCTTCTGCTGTTATATCAATTTATATGAGTCATTGATCACCAAGAAATAAGAGAGCACCTAACTGTTGGGACCTTGTTTTGCTGTCAATTATTCAAGATTCATGTGCTAAAATACTATTCTTATTTATTATTTATTTTTTTTAATAAAAAAGATTACAAATCAATCGCTCGTGTCCACCTCAATAAAATTGTTACTTTAAGTTAAGTTATGTTTATTCTATTACCGTGGAAAAAATCATGCTTTTTAAAAAGTAACTAAGAAATCTCTGCTACTCCGCAAAACGATTAAAGGGAAATTCCCTCACTAAAGATACTACAATGATAAAATTAACGTCGCAATCAAGAAGAAAGAAATAATAATTTTTCTAAACAAACCCCAGAATAATGGCCAAGTCACGAGAATTTTTGAACATTTGTAACGCAATTTTGGTTCCGACGCATCATCATGGTGGCGTTGGGAATCAAAAATAAAAGTCAGTTTCAAAAAGAATGTCAAATTCAAGAAAAGTATTGAATATTTTAAATGTGAGATTCCACTTATATTTCTCTATAAATTTGCTTTCAAATAAATAAAGTGATACTTAAGTGCATTTTCCACTTAATACTTTTTCTCTAACATTTTTTTTTTAAGGGGATATAAAAGAAGAGAAAATTATTTACGTAAATATACATAATGGACATTAAACCCTTATTATAGAGGTGGAGGAAAATGAATTAATCATTTAATGAGTGAATGTGTCAAGAGGATCTTGCAACAGTTAAAATTATTATCCCAAAATTACGCAATTATCACTTTGGTGCCACAGTCGAAATTCAGGATAATACACAACATCAAATATCACAACAAACAAACAAGGTGCCTTGAAAAATAGCCAATAACTTTGTTAGAAAAAATTTTTGGGAATTTTTTTAGTCAAAAGTGATTTTGAACACATTCAACGGAAGTACTTTTATTGACAAAAGTAATTTAAAATGTGCTTTTAAAAAATAATTTAAAAATAACACATCGAACAGAGACAGAAAAACTTATATTGGTTATGGTGCAAAGTATGTCGTATTCCACTTTTATTTCGACATTTGGCAATGATAATTTTTTTTTTCTTTATTGCAATATTCTAAAGGCGTGAGTCGTATTCCACTTTTATTTGGTGGTTTGGTAATTATACTTTCTTTTTCTTTATTGGATATTCTAAATGCTTTTGGCATCTTAAAAAAATTAATTAATTCAATCAACACTACAAAATACCCTTTGCCATTACATTTCCAATCAACCAAATCCTGGAAAGTGGAAAGTTTTGTCCATACAAATCAAATCATTTGTCTAGAAGACACCAAAAAAATTAAAAAAGTTAAAAAAATATAAGATAGTCCGAAAAATTAAAAAAAAAAAAAAGGGACAATCTTAAACAAAAGATCAATAAGTGAAACTAGTATTACACCATCTGAAAAATTACAGTTGTTTCTCTTTCTCGACTCTCTCTCTCTCTCTCTTGAAATCTAGCAGAAAATATTGAAAATTCTGGTTTATCTGTGAGCAGTGACCAGAGTTTCAATGAATCTCAACCCGTCAAACCTTGGCGCAAATTTCTCCGTTGATGATGATGAGGACCTCTGCATCGCTGAATTCTCATGATCTTTCTTCTCCTGAAATTCAAAATTATGAAAAGAAATTTAGTGAACATCAAAAATCAAACAAGTTTTTGTTGACCGATTCGACGAGAGTCGCCGAATCGACAAAAGGGGGTGATTTGAATTTCCAAGAAGAGGACACGAGGCAATAATCAATTTTACAGCCAAAAAAATTGAAAATTGTTTGGATGCCGAGAAAGAAAAGAAAAAACGTGAAAGAAAACCGAAGATTGACTCTTGCAACAACAACATCCGGCGTATAAAACCAATATTCAAAACTGTTTGGCTGCCGAGAATTCCCAGTCACTGTTTTCTAGGGAGCCAAACAGCAAAAAAAAAAAAAAAAAGAAGGAAAACAGAGGAAAAAAAGCAGAGAAATTCGATCCGCATCAAAGGGGAAAAATAAATAAATAAAAGAAACCCGTGAGCGGATTAAAGAGTTACCTGATGAGAAACTTGAAAATTGGAATTACAGGACAGGTTTGACGAAGTAGCAGAGATAGCAGTAGCAGAAGCTGCGGCAACAGAGGCAGCGACAATTCCAGATTTCTTCATCGTCGGAGATTGAAAAAAAAAATTAATTAAAGGAATCTTGGTGAGCCTGAGCAAAACGTTTTCTTGGATAAAACGATCGATAGAAAAGTGAGAGAAAGTGTGAGAAAAATGAGGTGGTTTGACGGCATATTTATATTAGCGGAAGCTTAACTATATGGTTTGGTTGGTTAGTGGTAATTTCGAACATTTACGCGGCAACTGTCCTACCTTAAGTCTTTCGACAATTAGTTTTACCTTTTTACCCTTCATAATTTCGTTTTGTGTAACTTTTTCTTTACGAAATTACCCACCCACTATTATTTTTTTTTTCCTTTTTTGACGTGCACCTAGTGAGCCATTATTATTGACTATATTCATCTTACTTTGAAACAGTTCGTCTAGTGTTTCATTTGGGAGATTATTATGTTATTTATAATATATTATCCTACTGTCCAATGTGATTGAGGGATAAATATATTCATTCAGCTTAGCAATATCTCAGGTTCGAGTTGTTAGCACAGTAAATAGTCTGTAAAAAATATATATAATATGTTAACCTGACTTTTTAGTGGTCTATAGTTAGAATTTAAAATAAGATCATAATTTATTATATTTAGATAAATTATAATAAATATAAAATTTTACTAACTTTTTTTTTAATAGTTAGAACCTGATAGGAGACTAGTTATATTCTATCTCTAAAATATTATATATATATATATATATATATAATATTTGAACTTTTAAATCACTAATTAACTTTTATATATATATATATATACATATATTAAGTTTATATAAAAAAAAAAATAGATTCCTTTCAAGTTGGTGCCATGAACGGTTGCCATCGACGCCTATGCCGAAGGCGAGCCCTGATTCTATGGTAATTATATATTATATAATTAGAGCAATACCATCTCAAGTGTTATTATATTATTTATACTTGACCAATTCATTTTTTATTATAAGACTCCTTGTTATTATGACCATGACATATACCATAGCTTAAATTTATATAATTTGTTTATATTTTATAATCATTATGATGACATATTTTTACTTTTAAAGAAAAATTATTTTATAATATTTTATATTTTAAAAATAGTCATTTCAACCAGCGGAGTAATTTAAAGATAGAAGTTAAGATAGTTTTGTGGTAAACCTCTCATACTCCAACATTGAAATTATTAATTCAAGTGGTATTTCTCTTTCTCATATTCTATATTTGTACTTAAAATAATAATATTTTAAACTTAAATTTTTAATGTTGAGAGAATTTTTATGATTTTATAATATTAAGATTTATTCATTTAGGTCTAAATTTTTTTAACTTTCACAATAACTTCCTACATTTTATTACCTTTTTATGTATTTATCATTTATATTAATTTCTAAATTTTTAATTTTTACAAATATCTCTACACGTTTTACTACTTTTTTTTTTTATATATTTATTATTTATGTCAATTTATAACATTGTGAGAGTTATTCTCTCCATCTAAATTTTTAACCTTCACAAATAACCCTATTCGTTGTAATAATTTTTTATGTGTTTATTATTTAAGTGTAGTTATTTATTTAATTATTAGTTGAGTGAAATTATTCTTTTTTTTTTTTATTTCAAACGTGCGATAAAAAATTAATCCAATAAATGCTGGTTCCAAAGTTCCAATTGTGTAGGACCTCTAGGTGCCGCAATTGTTGTTCCAACTTCCAGGCATCAATTCAAATTAATACTCCTAATTTTTTAATCTCAATCAAGCTTAAGGGTATAACTGTAATTCTTAATCTAAGAAATACGAAAAAAAGAAAGGGCAATTTCGTAATAGAAAAATTGTATGACGTACTTTTCGCGGCACATCGATGTCGAAGTAGATTTTTTCGAGGCGAATTGTTTAGAACGTTAGTCGTGATAGGCTGATCTTTTCTAGTTGCTGTCAATTATTGACGAGCACGTGTATGGACCAGATATGTCCACGCAAGCGTCACTAGCTTCACAACCTAATTGAAAAAAGGCCTAGATGTTCGGAATTTAATGGGTGGAGTGGCGGAGTGGGACATTCAATAGACAGCTCGTTATTGCCTGCATTTGCAATGAGATGCCTTCTATTTTATCATAATTGCTTTTCATACTCTATGATATTTAGTAGAATTTTTGTGGCTACTATTTTTTTTTTTTTAAGGAGACAGAATAAAGAATTACGATTTCACGTGATTTTATTGCTCCAGAGAAATTAGAGAGAGTTTCACAAACTTAAAATTTGAAACCACATTTAATGTTTAGAATTCTGAAATAGTCAATTCAATTATTGAAGCCAATTTTTGTGGCTTCATTTAATGTCTAAAGTTAATTCAATTTTAATTAGTAATTTAATCTATTTCTAATTTCGTAAATAGTCAAATTATAAAATTTAATGTTTAATTATGTAAAAATGAAGCCAATTATTGAAGGGTATGAGTTTGATTGATGCCAGAAAAATATACACCCAGTTGGGACAGTAATGATTGATTTCATTGGAGCTTATAAAATGCAAAATCAAGATCAATTATATATTCCTTGTGACTAACAAATAAGATGAGTACACAACTGTAATCCTATAAAACCGGATAATTACCGTTTAATATGATTTAATGATAAAAAATACTTATTCATACTCATAATATTTTAAATTTAAATTATCACATTTGAAACACAATACACACCTCATGGTCTCGTGGACCTCATAGCTCAAAAGGAAGATTTGCAAATAAAAGGGCTACAATCGTCTCGTTGTTGCTGTACGTTCGCTCGTCATTCTTTTATAATTTATTCGTGCGGTTGTCATTAATCCGAAACGAAGAGATTGATATCAACTATCTCAGTGCTTGACACGTGTTCAGGCCAAATGTTTCTATATTGTATTATTTTCTTCTTCTTTTTTTAATTTAGTGGCATTATTAGGTGGAGTTTGGTGACGACAGAGAAGAGAGAAGCAGGTCAGAAAAAGAAATTTCCTTGGAGGAGGAAAGAGAAGAAAGGCGTCGAATCCAAAAACTGGAAGGTGAGGTTGTCAATTATTTATTCAGTTAGAGACAAGTGGTCAGCTTACAAGTTGACGCACCTTTCGGTTTTTCGGTTGAAAGCAAAAGCCAAACGCGAAACATGTTGTGTCTGTGATCGCCGAAGAAAACAAAGTAAAAAGTGACAAGTTGTGTTCTGTTGATTGAGTGGGTTTCCATTTCATACTATAATAAAGTCTGCTCTAATAAAAAGAAAGCAATACAAAGTTGGTTAGTTTGAGATTGGGCAACCCACCCCGTGCTACGGATTAGGTGAGAAGCGAGAGGAGAGGTTAGGTACAATTTCTATTAGTTTGTGTTTTTCATGCTTTCAAAAACAAAACACAACCTCCCTTAAATCATAATATAGAATAAGAATTATTATTATTTTAACAGTAACACTATCAAGACGAATACATTTATTGAAATTTTGTCTAAATTAAATCCCGTAAATAAATTTATTTTTCTCTATACTTACTTCTCACAACAAAGAGAATAATACAGGACTTGAAGTTCCAAACCCGAGATAATCCCATCAGAAGGAATGAGAAAGTGTACAACCATTTAAAAGTAACATTTATATTCAAAATAAAATCATTTTTGACATGTTATCATGACATATTTATTCATATATAACATAAAAAAGAAAAAAAAAGAAGTAATTCTTAATTTAGTAGAAGTGCATTTAGAATAGGTCATTATGTTTTAATTTTTATTCAAAACATTAAAATTAATAATTAGAGAAAATCATTTTTAACTGTTCTTACAAAGAAGCAACCTAACAGAAGAAAACATTTGAAAATGTTTGCTGAACACCTCTAACCTAACAAAAATCAAAATCAAATTAAGACTGTAATTACGACAAATCTTATCAAAAATTCAAATTGGGTTACAATTAGATGTTGGGCTATCTTTGAAATCCTGAGAATATGAAAGGGTCATGAGCATACTTAATTAATAATGATGAATAAATGCACACCATAGAAAATGAAATCGTCACTAAACCTAACAAGTCAAACAAAAAAATAGGAATATTGATTGCAAAGCAAGGTCCAACTTCATCAATCATGATCCAATAAAGGTCCTTTTTTCTTTTTTGAAAAAAACACAAAAGTAATCATCTTTTTAGTCAAACCCATAAAAACCAACAGAAATGAACATGATAAGCACGCAAAAATAGAGTCATCAAAGGGGAAAAAGAAAAATGAAAAAACTCCCAAAATAAAAATATGGTGAGATCAGACTTCAGAGTCACATAAAAAGCAAATATTAATGGTGAAAGAGAGAATAAAGAGGTTCCGACTATAATAATGGGACAAAAAGTGTGGGTATCTTACCTACACTTTTATAATTCAATCACAACTGTTGGATCAGTCTTTTAACCATCCAACGGTTAAGAAAAAGCAACATTTTAAAATAAAAGAATTGGCAACCGGTGCAACCTGTTTCACTGCCAAAACACTGTTTGATACAAAAAAATTAAATATGTTGGCTCTCTATCTTCACTCTCAATCTCCATTATCCCTCTCTTTTGATCTTTCTTCTATCTTGCACTACCTTGTAACTACCTTGTAACGTTTGGGTTTGTGGTTCAGTCTATGTAAACTTCAACTGGCAAGGTTCCCCTTTCCTCTTATTCTTCACTCTTGTTCAATCACTCTCCTTAATCTAAACTGTTTTCATTGATTTTTTTTTTTTATCTACAGTCTATGTCCTTTGCTCTATTTCCTCTATTTTGCACGAACTTGTAAGGTTTGGGTTTCGGTCTTTGCAAACTTCAACTGACTGGTAAGGTTCTCCTTTGCTTCTTTACTTTTTCAGTCGCTCTATCACCCCTATTCTTCTAAACTGTTTTCATTGATTTTCTCTTTCTACAGTCCTTGTGATCTTTTGGGTTTAGGTTTTTGCAAATTTCATCTTGTAAGGTTAGGCTCTCTAGAAATCTTCAACAGATAAGTTCCTGGTATATGAAACTCTTCAATTTTTAGGGTTTACTTTTTGGAAATCTTCAATTTATATGATATGGGGTTTTACAAATATTCAATTTTTAGAGTTTATGTCCGTTGAAAGTATCAATTTTTTGATTAGGCTTATGCAATTGTTAAATATTTTGGTTTTGGATACGTATTTGCCACCACAATCTATTTGAAATTTAATTGCATTTTCAGCTTGCTATAAAAGCAAACATTGTTTATCGTATATTTTCCGTAGTTAAAGTTCTGTCTGTTGTTGGTTACTGAGAAGCATTAATGGAGTAATTAATGAAGATTATCTTATAGTGGTGTGCTAGCTTTACGGATTATATATTTTGTTATATATCATTATAATCCAATTTTGTTAACTGCATTGAGTGAAGAAGTTTTCAACTTGAACAGTTGAAGGTACGTTTTATCTTAATTTGTGATGCATAATTCCATGTTAGTTTAGTGATTTTGAGTTATTTTGTTTAGTAGATGTATATCGATCCGTTGGAAACCTAGATTTTTCTCACACGCATTGAGCGTTTGGAAGATTTAGGTGTAACAACGCCACGTACGTTTACAATCAATGTTTTGTGACTATCATTGTGCTTTTTGTTTGATCCCATAATTAATTTGGTTTATGTTTGTAATGTTATGTAATGCTATAAAGCAAAGGACATTAACTTATTCACTAATAACTTTTTGTTTTTTAAAACCGTCATTTGTAGTCATCTTATTTGGGTTGCTTGTCATCGAATTATTATGGATTCATCTTCGAATGCAAATGTTAAGACTGTCATATTTAGATTTTTTTTTACTACTTGTACGTAATAAATTACATCATATGTATAGATTACGAGCTTAATTACTTACTTTTATTGTAACGCTCCTAATTTTCCGTAATTACGAAAAGTATTATTAATAATTATTATTAAGCATGCAACAGTCAAGTATGTGATTTATATTGGTGGAAAGTATATATATTCGGTATATGGTTGAAAAATGAATAGTGATTTTAATCGAGTTAAATCCCATTAGAGATATTAATTTCATAGTGCATTTGGATGATAATGGGTCCAATTGAATATTGGTGAAGTCAATTTGGTGATTGGATAAATGTGGAATATTTTTGGAACATTATTGAGATGTAATGTGATTAATTGTAAATTGGTTTTCATTTTAGGATTTGCAAAAGTTAAGGGAACAAGTTGCAATTAAATGATTTTTTTTAAGCATGACAAGTGGCCAATTCCATGACAAGTGGTCAATTCCATAACAAGTGGCCAATTCTCATGCTTAAGGGCAAGGCCAATGTATCACACCAAATAATACATCATTTTAGTGTTAAAAAGGCATCTTTATGGAATATGCTTACACCAAATTTTTTTTCACTCCAATGTTATTAACACCAAATTGGTGTTAAGAGCATCTTTAAAGAATATTCTTTATATAATATTATTAATTTTTATTTAATAACTTATATAAAATTAATTAATTTATTTGATATATTTAAATAATTAATCATATAATATTAAAAAATAATTATTCACATAATGAATCACATATTTTTTTTTAATAGTTAATCAAATTATAATTTAACTTAAACATACTTTAATACATAAACTTTAAGATAAGATAAAAAATTTAGAGATGAGATAAAAATTGAATTAAATAAATTAAATATATAATATTGGGTTCATTTTGAAGATCTCGACGAGATCTTTCCAACGGTATATTTTTTATAATATTTTAATTTATAAATTTTATTATTTATCAAATTTTATAAATATATTAAATTGATAAAAGGATATAAAGGGAATAAAATTTATTTACATTAACTAAAGAAGGATAAAATAGGAAATTTATAAAAGTTAAAAAAATTTGGTGTGGTGAATAGTACCACACCAAATTTGATCAAATTTGGTGTGGTACTATTCACCACACCAAATTTTTTTTTTGGGGAAATGGGATTTGGTGCTCCATTGGAGCACCAAATCACACCATTTTGGTGTTTTTACACCAAAATGGTGCCACATTGGCCTTGCTCTAAAGCAAGTCAAACAAAAAAAACACTAGCAAAACAAACTAGAAACTAGCAAAGTTGGCGTGAAAGAGAAGAATAGAGAGAGAGAGTGAGAGATTTTAGAGAGAGAAAGTGTTAGAAGAAGAAGAAGGAGAAGGAAAATGAAGTTGGTCAAGAAGAGTTTTGTGTAAAGAATAGCATTTCAGGTTTGGTGATACCGTTTTCGTATTTTTCAGATTTTCCAGAATATTTCGGAATCGTTATATTATATTGTTTTTAGTTTATTTGAGCTATATTGATTATGATATATTGTTTGAAATTGATTTTGGGATGATTTGGTATATATTGTTTGTACTAAATTGATTTTGAATATATATATATATATATATACACACACATATATATTGTTATAATAAATTTGATTTTGAATATATATATTGTTAGTGTTTTGGATTACGTATATTTGGAATATATTCTGGATCCGTAATATTGTTTACGAAAAATATTCTGAATTGATTTTCGATATGTTTTGATTATAGTAATATTACAGAGAATATTATTAAAAGCAATTTCGTATATATTGTTTTGCGATTTGTTTCGAAAAGTGATTCGGGGCATTGGATTTACTATGGATTTATGATATATAATTGCACGTGATTTTAAATGTGATTTGAAGCGGTTTCTGAATTCAGAAATATTTTCAGAAACGATTTTGTAATTTGCTTGTATATGTATATTGATGCGATTCAGATTCTGAAATTATGTTTATAGATATGGATATGATTTGGATTTAATTCGATAATTCTGAACGGAATAAATTGTATTATTTTCGAAAAGTGATTTGGCTCTGATATATGTAAATATATATATATATATATGGATATAGGAGATTGACATGTTAATTGGGTTCTCTGAGTAGTACTACGCCTATATGTTAAGTTTGAGGTACCACCCTTTGCGGGTTGGAAAATCTGATCTGAGATATGCAGCGGGTCCTCCGTTGGTATCCAACTCTGTTCTGATATATCTGGGATACGCAGCGGGTCCTCCGTTGGTATCCATCTCTGTTCTGTATAGCCCGTAATCTAGTCCGAAAAGTATGTTTAGTATATCAGGAGCCTAAAATGGAAATATAAATGAAATATAATTTGTTATATGATTTGATTTGGTATTAATAAGTTTGATACGATATTTTATTCCGATTTCGGAAGATGTTGTTGATAATTGCTTTGATATGATATTTGTTATCTTTTTTCCAAGGGATATATAAATATATATATATATATATATTTGAAATATTTGATTTAATTGTGCTCCATATGTTGGTTTTATATGTTATTTGCGTTATTGAGATATTATATTATGTTTATATAATTGGATTTTGGATATACCCACTAAGTGTTATGCTTAGCGTGTTGAGTTTCTCACACGTAGGTAAGAGAGTTCAGGAAGAAGATAAGGCTGGAAAGAGTTGAGTCTGCAGTGATCGAGTCCTGAGTCACATCGCTCCCGCATTTTTGGTAGCCCATTATATCTTTGATGTTTTATATGTATTATATCGGCATGCATGGACAAGAATGTTTTTGTAAATATTTGAAACGGTATTTAGTTTTTATGTACGTTTTGTAAAGTTTTGTAATATTTGGGCCCATGAAACTTAATGCTTTTGAAGTTGAATATTTATAAGTATTTTAATATAATTTGTTTTGGTAAGTCGCACCGGATATGGAAGGGTGCGCAATTTGATTTGAGATTATAGAAGTGTGGATTTTATAAATTGTGAAAACAGGTTTTGGAAAGTCAGAAAAACAGAGAAAACTCTGGCGAAATTTTCATAAAATCTTTTTGGACCATAATTTTAAATATTTATTTGGATCATTACTTAAAGTTCCTGTTCTGAAATTTGTTTTCCGTATCCGGTAGTGCTCCCCGATTCGGTCCGAGCAGATTCAGGTCCGAGGGTGTTACATTTATATGTCCAAGTAACTTTTAATTATCATATCTCAGCAAACAAGAGGCAGGATGCACCGATAGTAAGGGAAAAACTAAGGTATAACGTATACCGAAAGGGTAACAAATTAATTATTATTACAGTTTATTATCTTAAGTTATTCTTTCTTACATACACTATATAATCTTATAATTTTTCAATTTTTCTTCAGACACATAAACAGATTGTTGAAATATGGAACTCATTATCAGTTGAAGAAAAGTCGCGGTATAGGAAGTACGATAATATTCAACAACAACAGATTATCCCCTATGTACTAGGGGATGGTAGCGGCCTACTTGAAGACGAAGATATTCCTACCAATTTAGACACCTCTCACGTCGATCAAATGTTCACCACTCGGTGTATTTCGTCACGCTTATTCGGGTTGTTAGTGGGCTGACGGACTTCCAAAAAAATGATGTGACAGATTTAGGTTTTGGCAACCTCCTTTTCATCGCAAGCGGACGACTTCGTCGAGGGTTATGCGGTTGGCTTGTCCATAATTTTGACGTTGATTCGCATTCACTCCACAACCATAGGAAGTCCATCCCCTTGAACTGCTACACTTTTGCCGAGATTATGGGTGTTCCCAATGGAGGACAGACGATTCACATGGACGGAGAGCATCCCTCTCTGAGTGAATGGGCGTCTACGTTTTCTGTAAATGGTCGTGGAATCTACATTAATCAGATAGAGACATGCCTTAAAGAGATGACATCATCCGATGCAGAATTCAAAATTACATTCTACTTGTTCTGGCTGGGCTCTCTTCTGGCATCTGGAACTTCCAATTTTGTAAGTGCAGGCTTTATCACACCTCTTATCAATGTTGTTGTCATCCCTTCAATGAATTGGTCTACCTAGTGCTTTAACTTCCTGTGTGATGGCATTGATAAGTTCAAAAAAAATGTCAAATCGTCGAAGACACGATCCAAAACTGGTTGCTTGTTGTTTCTTCAGGTTCACAAAATGTTTTTCTTTAATTTTTAATTTACTCTCTGTAACGTCATCATAAATATCAATTTTTCACTAATTTACTTATGTATTCGCTTCAATTGGATCCTCCTATTGTTGATAAATCAGTCCCACCAATTCAAAGCTGGACGACCAAAAATAAAAATTTATTTACGTCGTCTGTGAAACACAAGTGGACTTAATAGTACGGAAGTACACTGCTAAATTTATGACAATTCAATAATTTATGTTAACTACTATAAATCTCATATATTTCAAATCGATTACAGCTTATTAATTTAATGTGCGTTGCATGGAGGTGGACATTTTTCAATATGTCACAAATGCATCCCGCATCGGACAACCTTCAGTGGGTGCCCCATCCTCTACACCTGCCAGCTTTATGAATTGGCTAATTGATGCCACCACAATCAAAGGCCTGAGTGGACACGATCACCTGTTCTAGACGGTGTTGGGTGAACTTCAGTCCTTTAGGGTTGAGGTCATCGAACTGAGGACCAAGGTCACCGAGCTGAAGTCTGAGGCCACTGAGCTCAAGGATGAGGTCATGAAGGGGACAAACAAGGGTGACAAAGACAAACAACATGTTGATGATATCGGTACTACCGCTGATTATGTCGTTCCACATTCAACCTTAAAGTCAGCGGATATCATTTGTTTAAATCAGTCAAGTCCACTGATCATCTCTCCTCCGCGAACACAACTCAGCGTTGATACTCCTGTGAATATATAGTATGGAGTCCTTAATGTTTCATCCAGCGATAAGACCCCAGCATAAGCAAAATAATACCTGAAGGTTCCATCTGTAAGTGATGTGGACGAGGTTCATGCATGTCTTGCACTGTTTACAATATTAACAACAACTTCGCTTGTACATATACTTTTTGTAATTAACTTTCCTAATGTATAATGTAGAATACCACGGGTCATGTGCGTGTGACAGCTGCCTCGCAGTCACCAAATAAGGACGGCTAGAACTATCGGTATGGGCATTTTGAAATATCCTTTCGGCTGCCACCCCCTAAGGATGTCTCTTATATCTTTGACAAGCTTCTACCAGCTGAGTATGCATCATCCTTACTCTTTGCAACTACATATTATTCCAAATCCTTGGTATGTATGTAACGCCCCTAATTTTTCGTAATTATGAAAAGTATTATTATTCATTATTATTAAGTATGCGACAGTTAAGTATGCGATTTAAATTGCTAGAATGTAAAATCTCACTTTTTACAATCTCTTTTTCATTTATTACTAAGGGCGTATTTGAAATATTTTTAAAATGTTTGACGAATTCGTGAGGACTTAAAAGATATATTTAAAAGTTATCGATTTAAATTGTAATTTATAAAAGTTGAGGGACAAAATGGTAATTGTCCGATCTATATACAGCCTTCTTCTTCTCTGCGCGACCATTTTTGCTCTCTTCCTCCATTTTTTTCTTATTTTTCTTCCAACTTCAACTTCAATTTCTGACCAACTCAGACCTCTGTTTCAGTCGATCTTGGTATCAATAGAAAGATCTTGCGACATAGAATCTATTGATACCAACTTTGAAGATTTTCATGGCCGTTTGAGTCTCCGATTTAGTGGAGAAAGTTAGGGATTTTCCAATTCGAAAAACCTCCGATTCCGGAGATTCTAGC
The DNA here is from genome assembly GCA_003430845.1 of Xanthoceras sorbifolium. NCBI lineage: Eukaryota > Viridiplantae > Streptophyta > Magnoliopsida > Sapindales > Sapindaceae > Xanthoceras > Xanthoceras sorbifolium. The sequence continues at coordinate 19,740,078 of CM010608.1, read as the reverse complement.
CATTTCCCACTCCGGCTACAGTTATAAATATTGACGAGAGAGACGAGGCGAATAAAACCCGACCATTTTTGGAGGTCGCCGGAAAGTTTCCAGAAAGTCGCCGCCGGCCGCCACGTACGGCAGGGGTAAGTTTCCGACCTCCTGAACTTAGAATTTGATTTCGAACCCATTTACGGACTCGGTTCAAGTGTAGGATATTATTTTGAGGTTAATTGAATTATATGTAGGCCGTATATAAATTAACTAATTGTATTCTCGTGTAGATTGTATTGATCGGGAGAAGGAAGAGGATAGAGAAGGTTTTAGGAAAATTCCAGGTTCGGTGTACACTAGTTTTCGAATTTTCAGATTTTTCAGAATATTTCCGAATAGTTATATTATATTGTTTTTAGTTTATTTGAGTTATATTGATTATGATTTATTGTTTGAAATTGATTTTGGGATGATTTGGATTACGTTTATTTGAAATATAATTTGGATCCGTAATATTATTTATGAAAAATATTCTGAATTGATTTTCGATATGATTTGATTATAGTATTATTACGGAAAATATGGTTAAAAGCGATTGGTATATATTGTTTTGCGATTTGTATAGAAAAACGATTTCGGGGCATTTGGATTTACTATGGATTTACAATATATAGTTGCATGTGATTTTAAATGTGATTTGAAGCAATTTCTGGATTTAGAAATATATTCGGAAATGATTTTGTATTTTGCTTTTAAATGAATATTGTTGTGATTTGGATTCTGGAAATATGTTTATAAATATGGATATGATTTGGATTTAATTCGATAATTCTAAACGGAATAAATTGTATTATTTTCGAAAAGTGAATTGGCTCTGATATATATGATCATAGATATGGATATAGGAGGTTGACATGTCAATTGGGTTTTTGTCTGAACAGTATTGTGCCAAAATATTGTGATGGACCACCCTATGGATAGTACAGGCCCCTAGTGACGGTCCTAGGGTAGGGAGCTTTGATTTGAATGTATCACCCTTTGGATAGTGCAGGCCCCAAGTGCCGGTCTTAGGGTTGCTGGCAAAATTTTCAGAAATTGATTCGGACCATTTTCAAAAGGTTTAATAAAATTTTAAAGTTGTGGTTTTATAAAAGAAAAGCAGAGATTTCAGTATATGGTAACGCTCCCTAATTCGGTCTGAGTGGATTGGGTCAGGGGGTGTTACAATGTATGTGTATGTAATTTAACATTTTGTTAAAATTATTGTTTTATCTATCTCTGCAGTGAAACCATATTAGAATACAATGATTTAGTCATTGAATGAAAAAGCTTTAGATCACTTGAACCTTACTAATTTGTCACCAATGAGGTTAATTTTTTACATACTCATACATTTACCAATATTTTCTTTATTAATGTTTCTCTTCTGGTCAATTTACAAAGTTCTTTATGTACTTGACATTGCCCAGGTTATAGATGTTGTTGCTCATGTCTTGCGCTTCAATCACCGGTCCAACAATAGTCCAACGAAACTTACAATTTAGTTCCTTCTGAGACTTACTTTGCCGTACGCAATGACTGTTTCCTTTGTTATATAAATTGGCTTTGCCATTCATCATATATTATTATAATATCATTTTTATTTTTTACTTGCTTATTCTTCTAGTATGTTGTATTGAACAGTAAAGATTTGTCGACAAAGTCGTTGAAGGTTATTATAGGCAAATTAAAAAAGACACATGCCAAACTTTAAAAACTGCGATTCAGTTCTGATCCCTTTATTTATCATTATAACTTCGGCTACATCATTCTATAGTTGGCAAGACAAATCTGTTATGAAAATAAGAAGAAGTTTCTATAAATTATTTCAATTTTTTAATTCACATATGTTAACGTTGGTGGGAACGTTGAAGTTGTTCCCATCAATGTCAAAGTTCTTGCCACGTTAACTTCCTCCTGAAAAAAACTTTAATGTTACGCCAAACGTTAAAGTTCTTCTCGAAAGTCATTTTTCTTCCAACGTTAATATTAAGTTATTCCCGAAAAAACTTTAATGTTGGTGGGAACGTTGAAATTGTTCTCCCTCAATGTCAAAGTTCTTGTCACATTAACTTTTTCCCGGGAATAACTTTAATGTTACGTCAAATGTCAAAATTCTTTCCGAAAGTTAAATTTTTATCACGCACTAATATAGTATCGCGAACACTTCAATTGGAACAGTTTTAAAAAAATTTCACGCCCTAATTAAATTATTTGCAAAAAGAATAAAATTGTATTTCAATTAAAAAAATACATTTATATTTATTAAATGTATACGAATTTTTATAATTTTTTATTTTTCATTATTTACTAAATATTTATGTATTTTAGTAATTTTATTATTTATTAAATGTTTAATATTTTCTTTATTTATTTAATTTTTATAAATTTTAATATTTATTATTTATTATTAAATTAATATATTTATTAAAAACAATTAAAAAAGTTGGAACAACCAGTTAAAACTGATTTCTGTACGCAAAAAGAGGTAGGTATCACTTTTTTTTCCGGCACTGTAACCGCCCCCGAGACGAAAAAGAGAGAAATTAATAGCCGACAAGATGAAGACAATATGTTGTGTGACGTTTTGATGATAGAGAAATCCACGAGTGAAAATTATTTTTGTTTTAAGGCTCGCATGCCACATGATTTGTAGCTACTAAAATTGAAGAGAATTGTGTTAGATTAGGCAATGCCGTACTGTCTCTCTCTATCTATCTACTTTTAAAAAGGCCACCGCCCACCAATCCCCAGATAAAATTAGCAAATTAATTAAAGTACCGCCTGACGACCTTTTTTTTTTTTAAAAAAAAAAAGAACAAGTTGACCTCACTGCACCGACTATACTCTAATCTCTATTGTCTTTTATGTGTGTGATGTAGAAGCACAAATCTTGTTTATAGAATCTTTAATGCTTCCATGCGAAAATTTCTATTTCCTTTTTGAATTCTTGAGAAGCTCATTTGGGGACAAATTCAATTTTTAAGCTCTCCAAGTCTTTATATATAACATGACATCTATCAGTTTGCTGTATAATTTAAGGACTCGATCAATTTTCTATTTTAAGAGAGGCTTATTTAAGGTCGTTGTCTTTAATTTAATAATAGGATATAATTAAATTAATACTGTTTACAAACCCAGAAAACTGCTATAAAAACTACAGGTTAGTTGAATGAGGGGAATAAGCAAGAGCATATGCTAGTCACCTGTATTGGAGAAAGTGCACTGATTAAGGAAAAATACATTAAAAAGAAATAGTGTAACTGGATGGAGTCATATAGATAAAGTACTAAGTGCAGTTCGAGTCAGAAAATTTAGGAATTTTGGACTCTTCTGGCCAATTCTAAGTTGACATCACATATGCATGTGTGGCCTACATTTACTGCCACTATCGGCATCTAGTATTAGGGTGTTGGATTGAATGGCAACTATAACTTGGATAACAATGTAGTGTTTACTATTAGATGATTAGATATGGATTAAGACGAAATCATATCAGAACACAAGATGATTTTTATATATTCTATTATTTCGAATCCAGTTCATGCTATTCCAAACTATTATTAGTTCAATTCAATTTTACACATTGAACACGTTTCTAGGAATATGTATTGACAAGAGACAAGCAAATAATAGTCGAATCTAATTATAAGCATCAAATGTGGGAGAGCAGTATATAGAACAGTGCTTAGAGGAAAAGTTATCCTGCAGCACAACTGCTTAATAAAGTCCAAGATCTAAGGGCTACATGAAAATTAAAGCCCAAATAAAGGATTATCAGAAGCTCCATACGTTGTTTCCGAGATCGGTGAACCCATTGGGACTGGACAATTAAAATTTGTGTTCCAAAGGATTGTATATTTAATAGAGAGGAATTCATATTTTGTGTCAATACTAATTGGAAATTTCTTAATACAATCTCCACCAAGTTTCCAATTACATAGTAAGATGAAAGGTTTGTAAGGGAGGGTTGGATCAAGTTGAATGTTGATTGGGGGGGGGGGGGGGGGGGGGGGGGGGGGAGGAGAAGCTGTGAGTTGTGGATTATTGTAGCACGTGGTGAGATGAGAGATCACCTTAAGAACTGGCTGGGTGGTTTTTCTTTGAGAAAAGGGATTGGTAGTGTTTTGGAGGCTGAGTTATGAAGTATTTTGGAGGGGCTGAAATTAGCTTGGGATGGTGGTTTTAGGGAGGTTGTGGTGGGAACTGACTCCATGGCAGTCATTGATGTTATGAAGTGTCCTAAATTAAATCATCCTCTTTATGGCCTTATCCAGAGCTGCCAAGAGCTGATCAAAGCTGGGTGGTGTTGCAAGCTGTATCACATCTTCAGAGAGTGCAAAAGGCTTGCTGACAGCGTTGCCAATTTGGGTTAAGATATGGAATATGGTCTCGAGTTGTTTCCTTGATGATGTTAGAGGAGTTTCTGTTCCTCGGCAGATTTCCCGTGTCTCTTAGTCTTTTCTGTGTTTTGGGCATTTTGCCCTCCTCTATACCTTAAAAATAAAAAGTTTGTAAGCCTTTCTAACAATCAGTGGATCAGTATGCATAAAACCTGAATTGCTAAGCAGAAGAACCTACAAAAGAGCATAATACCGTCTTTTGATTTAATATAACATTTTACACTCCTAAACTAAAGGCCCATTTTCTAGTTGAGAGCAGGTAATAAGGAACTTGTGATTTTATCTTTAGTATGGCTCAACTTCCTTGTCTGTTAAGGTTAACTAGTACAGTATACAATATTACACAAGTGCAGTCTTTGTCAGACTTCAGATGAGGTTCAATTGGCCTAATCAAGACTAAAAGACATTCACATCACACAGTGCAACCACATTCTTCAATCTGATCTGCCTCGAGATATCCTTAGGGCAAACTGTCGAAAAGCCGTAATATTCGAAGTTATATCCCAATACAGAAAGTCAATCAAAATATCAAATGCATTCATGCCGTGCCCTATTTCCATACCATAGGAGCTAATAGCTAAAGTAGTTGCTAAAATTTGTTTAGTGAATTTGGTCCAGAACATCACTGCTAACAGCTATGTTTACTGGGATATAAACATACTTATGGTATGTTCTTTCCTCTATATGAGTTAAAACAAGACAACTAACACTGTCTTAATGACGTTCCAGAGTCTCAGAGTTCCGCCAATAGCTATACTAACACTACTAAGTATAATGAGTGACATGAAAAATGGTAAACATATAAAGTGCATAACAAGCTGTAAAGCCAATTCAGGCTGCATTCAAGAGATCTGATCTGCTGAAAGGAGTTTTTGAATGATCAAACAAGAATAACCTCTCTTTCAAAAATCCACCTATGAGCATTAGTAATTATATTCAGTCTTCGTATCTAACTTGTCATGTAGTTAGAAAAGTGCTTCATCTCCATTGCCTCCCAAACCATCTGATGGTCAAAGAGCAGTGAATTGCAGTATGCCATGCTTGAGAAATTTGAAACTAATCTCTGACTAACATATAAATATGCAAAGCAGAAGATTACAATCTTGAAGATGCTTTAAATTCATAAAGAAATGATGATCTTCGAAAACATACAAAGATCATAAAGTTATTGAGAATTTATATAGGTTGCTTCCAAAACTATATACTTTTCCCAATTACTTCGGGTAAATTCCCATGGATTTTGTTTTCAGCATATAATATAAAAGCATACATTCCGTTAAGCATTGATAGTAACAACAGTACCATCAGCTCTTTTCACATAAGAATTCCAAGAGTAAATTTAGAGTATCCTCCACCAATTCTTCCAAATGTCATCCTGTTTCCACTTTACAACAATACAATATAATAACACGTATGTTAACCCAAGAATCAGTGTACTTGGCTCCGACCAATCAACATCCACAGAGCAACAATTGCAAGAAGCAAACTACAGCACTTATTAACTATTTCATTATTCAAATCACCAAATCTAAAGCAACTCATTATTTATGAAAACAAACCGCGATGCAATACATAGAACAATAACCGGCTACCTTTGAAACTGTCAAGAAGCTTTGATAGAATCCACAAACTCACTACTGAGCAGCCTTTCCACATACTTGCCCAATATATCCGCCTCCAAGTTCACTTTTTGCCCAACTTTCTTCAAAGGAATGACCACATTCTGCTGTGTATAAGCCACCAACATGAAATTAAAACAGTCCTCGTCATCAAACACGTCCACCACCGTCAAACTAGTACCATCCACGGCTATGAACCCTTTGGGCACCACGTATTTCAACAGGCTCTTAGTCGTCTTCACTTTAATCCACAGAGAATCCTCCTCCGGCTCCATCGAAACTATCACCCCCGTCCCGTCCACGTGTCCCTGCACAAAATGCCCGCCCATCCGGCTGGTGGGCTGCACGGCCCGCTCCAGATTCACAGGCGACCCAGGCTTCAATTCGATCAACGAAGTCTTCCTCAGAGTCTCCGGGGACAGCCCGACAGTGAAATCCTCCAACTGGGTGTCAAACTCCGTCACCGTAAGACAAGTCCCGTTGACGGCGATGCTGTCGCCGAGGTGGACGCCTTCTAAGACGGTTTTGGCGCCGATCTTCATGTCAAAACCTCCTCCGTCTGCTGAGGCGCCCAGCTGCTTGACCTCTCCCATCTCTTCGACGATGCCGGTGAAGAGGGAGCGAACCGTTCTGGAGCTCCGAAAGTGGGTGGTTGTGGGCCTGCATTTGGTGCTGCGTAGGGTGGTGAAGAGAGAGAGAGAGTTGGGTCTTAGACTGGGTGCGATTTTGAGGTGGGTTTTTGTTGAAATGTTTAGAAGATCGAAGAAGATCGGGGTTTTTGGCGGAGAGGGTCCTGGGATTCTAGAGTGTGACGTTATTGAAAACGTAATAGCCATGTTGCGAGATCAGACAACCAACCCTGCACCGTTGAAGTGTTAACCCAAAATTAGGCATGAAGTACTGCGAATACGACATCGTTTATCTTATCATTTACGCTTTTCAATCACTTTAACAGCTATCAATTTAGCAGATATTCACTTGTACTCATATCGCAAAAAGTAGGATTTGAAGTTATAAAACCCTTAAATTACAGATTAATCAAACAATTTGAACCTTTTTCAAGAGATTACAAAATAAATTTTAAATTAAAATTCTCACGTAAACCAAAAGCAAGCAAATGTCAACCCCGTTACGGCATTACTAAAACTAACTAGTGCACCATATCTGTTTAATGAATTTTCAATGAGATTTTGTTTCGTGATCCCTTTCATCAATTTTCACAGTTTCTTCTCAGGGTCATATTGGATTTTGACAGTCCCGCTTAGGGTTGGGCACAGTTCGAATCGGCACGGTTTTAGACGAACTAAAATCTAGCTCGAAATTTACACGATTTTTTAAAAATTAAAACTGAACCAAACTAAATAGGAGGGTAAAATGGACTATTGTCATATTTTTAAATTTTAATATACTAGGCTGCTGTTCCTATTTTTTTTTGTGCTGTTCCTATTTTTATATTGTCATATAAATAATAATAAACCGAAAACAGTCCGGAAACCAACACTTCAGAAAGGGCTAATGGTAATAAAGTACCCTGACGTTTGGCTATATTACAATAAAATCGTGAGTTTAGCCTTAATTGCATGTTAATATCCTTGACTAAGTTGACCAGTCAAATTAAACGGGTTAACTTTGACTTTTTTGTAAAATAACAAAATTGCCCTAGTTTTAAAAAAAATAAATTAAATAAAAATTGAAAAAAAATTAAAATTTTTAAAAATGAATCTCCACCGTCCATCAAGATTGATGGACGGTGGAGATACATTTTAAAAAAAAAATTTAAAAATCATACAATTAAAAAAAATTTTAAAAAAATTTATATTAAAATTTTTTTTAGTATTCTTGGTGGAGATCCAATCATCAAGAACAAAAAAAAAAAACAAATAAATAAATTTTGTTCGAACCCAGATTTGGGTTCGCGTTCGAATCCAGTTGTTGCCGATGGAGCAGCGCTCCATCGTTGACGGAGCAACTGCTCCATCAACGGGAGCATATCTGCTCCCGTTGATGGAGCAAATCTTGCTTTTGAATTTTTTTTTTGTTTTGATCTTAGTGTTCTTGGTGGAGATCCAGATATGTCCACCAAGAACACCAAAATTTTTTTAATATAAAATATTTTTTTAATTTTTTTTAATTGTATGATTTTAAAATTTTTTTTTTTTAAAATGTATCTCCACCGTCCATCAATCTTGATGGACGGTGGAGATCCATTTTTAAAAATTTTAATTTTTAATTTTATTTAATTATTTTTTAAACTAGGGGTAATTTTGTCATTTTACAAAAAAAGTCAAAGTCAACCCGTTTAATTTGACTGGTCAACTTAGTCAAGGGTATTAACATGCAATTAAGGCTAAACTCACGATTTCATTGCAATATAGCCAAACGTCAGGGTACTTTATTGCAATTAACCCCTACAGAAATCATAAACAGTCCAACAGCTAAAAACTAACAGTCCAGAAACCAACACTCCAAAACAGTCCAGAAAATTGGGCAAAAATAGTCCAGAAATCATAATAATCCAAAACAATCCAACATCTAAAAATCTAAAACAAAACTCAACACTTCAGAACAATCCAGCTCGTTCTCCATTGAATTTATCATGTCTTCATTCTCCATCTATTCGCATCAAAATAAACAATAAAATTAAAACAATCATCCAATAAGTATACTAAAGCACATTTAAAACAATAATTAAAACACATTTTGACAATTAAGATGAAGCACAACAATTCGCATCCAGATTAAGCACATTTAAAGCACAAGTTTTTAACCCTTGTATCATTACAATTTGACAATTAAGATTACATCTCTCGTGTGTTATTTCTACTGCATATTAATTATGTAGGACTGATGCAATTTCAAGTTTCAACAGTAACAGTATCTGCTGAAGTATAACATAACATAACATAACAATTTCAAGCTAAAGCCTCAACAGCTCCTATTGATGTTATCTGTCATACAAGCAACCAAAAGAATAGTCTTCGATCACGGATATCATCAGCTAGATCACAGACAGTTCTTGCACCAATAACAGTTCATCAATCTTACATTCAACAACTATCAAGATAGCTTCTTCTCTAACTGATTTGAGTTAGATATTTGTGTTAGTTGTTAACAATTTAAATACTGGAGGATGTTGTAACAACTTTTCAATTAATGAAAATCATTTTTCGTTAAACTGTCAACAGGATCAGACTGGAGGAGCCCACTTGGACATTCAAAATTCTGCATGGAACCCATAACAGAAGTTGAACATTAAACAAAATGCAACATAAGTAGCCAGTAGAGGAGATTTTTAACTACAATCTTGCTTGTTACACTAGAGGCTGAAAAAATGGGTTTATCAGAAGTTTCTAGAAGATGGAACTGATTACACACTACTCACGTGTTTCATGTGTAGATAGCAAGAGACCCAGACTATAGGATTTTTTAACATTTAATGAACTGTAAACCCAAGAAATCTAACTATGAATAAAATGGTTACAATGATGAGGGCTACTCAATTAAGCCAAAGCATCTATAAGATAACTAGAGAAATTTTTAGAACCTAAAACTTAATTGATCTGCACAGTTTAGATCTATGCAATGCAATACAAAGTCCATTTTCCCATAACAGAAAAAAATATGAAATACCTTTACAAAAAACCTAAAATCAACAGAAATCACCATCAAAAATATATTACCAGAAATCACCATCAACATAAATCACCATCAAATCCACATGAAATCAACAGAAATCACCATCAAAAATCACAAACCAAACACAAATCAAACTAAAACAACAGAAATCCACATGAAACACAAATCAAGTACAAAAATCTACTAATCAAGTAACCAAAGATATTACCGTACTGGGCAAGGAAGAGTGACGGTGAGGGGCGGCGGCACTGCTAGGAGAGGAAGAGCGGCGTTGCTAGGCGAACAGAGAGAGGAGCGGCCGCGAGAGAGAGAGATAGTTTGGGTAAAGTGTGAGAAAATGTGAAGAAGAAAACTTGTTTTTTTTTTTTTGTTCATTCCGCAGGACGGGTCAAACTGGTTTTGGACTCGAAACTGGATCAAACTGTTTTTTGACGATTTTTTTTTAAATTGAAACTGAATCGAACTGAATACTAAATTTTTTTTTATTATTATATAGAACGGGTCAAACCGATTTTGGATCTCAAAGATGGACCGAACCATTTTTCATTATTACAGCAAACAAAAATATAATTACTGATTCTTGAAGAAAGATTGCTAAAACTCAAAACTCATCACATGTACTTGTCATGCATGTTCAATAAATTACTTTTAGCAGACTAATTAAATCCATATATAATTAGCGATTTTTTTGTGATTGATTGCAACTAGCTAGCTACTTCAAAAATGATTATATATCTGATCTGAACCCATACCGATATTTATAAATAGTCAATGAAAGAACTTATGGTAGCCCCAATAAAAGTTGAGATCAAAAGAGAGGATTCAAATTTTGAGTGGAGATGATGAGGATTATTTGCCATATAAACCCACATGAAAGAATGACTAATGAGTCGTGCAAAACATGAACAAAAGTCTAAAATAGCTGGAGAATTTGAAAAGTTTGTAGGCGATGGCGGTGGTGACAGTTGAGAATTTCAACTAACAAAAGCACAAACATGTACAAATACTAGTGCACCGCTCTTCATCTGCCTCTCCTAACTCTCTACTCTATATAGTTTCCTAGTACTAAATTTCAACCTCCCTAATTCTAACCTCAGCATCATGACCATGGCCAAAATCAGGAGACTCTGCACTCTTCTGCTAAGACTACTGGCCTTTGGCGCGACGCTTTCTGCCACTGTTGTCATGGCTACAAGCCATGAGACAGTTTCCTTATTTGCAGTATCGTTTGAAGCAAAGTACAGCGACACGCCCGCCTTCAAGTGAGTTTGATCATCACAGGTAATTTTTCATAGTTTTTTATATATTATGGTTTGTTTGGATTGTGATTGGGAGTTTTGAAAACTTTGTTTAGGTACTTCGTGATTGCAAACGCAATTGTAAGCATCTATGGCTTTTTCGTTCTCTTTCTTCCTTCTGAGAGTTTGCTTTGGCGATTGGTTGTTGCACTTGATCTGGTATGTGCCTAGAATTACTATATATATATATATATATATATATTTTGCACGTATAACATACACTACATGTCTACACCTATACGTAGTAACCATGGTTGCTGACTTCAAGTTAGTTTATTAATTCACTTACTCAACATGGTGCTATTGATTGGATCAGATCTTCACATTGTTGCTGACTTCAAGCATCTCGGCGGCCTTGGCGGTTGCTCAGGTGGGGAAGAAGGGAAATTCTGCTGCAGGTTGGCTACCTATCTGCGGCCAAGTCCCCAAGTACTGTGATCAAGCAACTGGAGCTTTGGCTTCTGGTTTCATTGGACTCATTATCTATCTTTTGCTTCTTCTCTATTCCATCCATACCATCTTAAATCCTCTTCTTGTTCAAAAGACTTAGATTATGGTTTACAGGACCTCGGTCTTCAGATATATTTTGTACCTTTCGTCCCCAGTTTGGGCTTCTTCTTTTTTCACTTTCTTTGGCCTCTTCCGTTAGAGGCGTTTCTGTAAGGTCCCACTTTTGGCTGAATATATATATATATGTACGTCTGTATTGGTCATTAGCATACTGCATACTAAGAGCAGATCAAAAGACAGACATGAACACTAACAAAATGAGAATGCAACCTAGCTAATTAAGAAAAAATATATTACCATATTTCGCACAATATGTATACATCTATTTTCTCCCTCACATTTGATTTACACGTCTATATAAACTTCTAGTTAACTTTTACGGCAAAGTGCAGTAGCAGATTTTGATATTTGATCATACTGATAGTGCAATAAAATCATATTCTTATTTAAATTACAGCTAAGTATATTGAATAATTATCAATTTGCCTAATGTATTTAGAAATATCACTTTCTAATTTATTTTTATTTTTTTAATTTACATAGTCCATAATTTTTTTAAAATATATCAATTTAGTTCTTATAACCAAAATTTTAACGATCAAACTGTTATAAAGTATAAATTATTTATTTTATTTTTTTTATTAAATTATTAAATTAAAATAACTATTTAAGCTTTTTAACTTTTTAACAATTTTATATATTTGGATAGTCCAATAAGAAATTAACATATGTTATAAAAATTTAATTTATTGTAAAATTACTTAAAATAATTATATAATAAATAATATAATAAAATTTATTAAAAATTAAAAAATATTATAAAAATTAAAAAATCTTAGAAGAAATATTATTTATTTAAAATAAAATAAAATAAAATTCAAGATTAAATACTTATAACAATAAAACTGCAATATATATTCTAAAATATGTATATATTGCAGTTTTATTATTATATTTTATTTTTATAATATAATAATAATAATAAATACATATATTGTAATTTTATTATTATATTTAATTTATATATATACATATATAATATACTCTAAAATATGTATATATAGTATTTTAACATTTTAGTTTTTTTAACTAAATTTTGAGTTATATAAGTATTCATTCTATAAATTTATTTTAATTTTTAATAAATGATATTATTTTTAAATTTTTTTAATTTTTAATAATATTTATTTTTTATTTAATTATTTTTAAGTATTTATTAAAAAAAATATTTAAATTTTTATAACATATAGTAATTTCTTATTGAACTATCAAAATAGGTAAAATTGTTAAAATGTAAAAAGTTAGAGGATAAAATTATCTTTCTAATTTAATAATTTACTAAAAAAGAGTAAAATTAATTTATTTTTATGTCAGGTTTGATTTTTAAAATTTTATTATAAAAGATTAAATTAATTTATATTGAAAAAGTTAGAGACTAATTTAGAAAAATAAAAAACATGTCAAATAGTGATATTTTTAAATAAGTTAGAAATTAAATTAATAATTATTCAAGGTATTAAGTTGTAGTTTAAAAAAAGTACAATTTTATTATAATATAATTAAATATCATAATATTCCATTATAATTTGTCATAACTTTTAATCTCTCTTTGTGACTTGTGGTAATTTTGTATAATATAAAATTAACTTAGATTGTATCGAAAATGGGATCCATCGTTATTTTATTGTTAACTCTAATGTAGTAACTTATTGTAATGATCCTTATTATTTAGTTTTCACTTTTCAGTGAGCGCATAATCAAGTTGACCAAAATCAATCTATCTTGGTATATAATTCCATAAAAGAAGTAATATATCCAACCTAATTAAAGACAATAGATATACATTTACTTTTAGCTGTGTACACCTAGGCCCGTTTGTTTGACAGGATATGATGGGATTGGACCATATTTAGTGTGGACACGGATTGGTTAAGCCAATTTTGTATCCACAGCAATTTTATTCCATTTTTTTTTATTTTTAGTAAAAACTTAATTTAAATAATTTTATTTTTATTAAAATTAAATTTAAAGGATTTATTATTAATAAATATGAAACACAATTATTTTTTGTAAAATCTCATACAATACTAAATATATCTCATAAAAATAATTCAATCCAATCCCGCATACTAAATACACCCCTATTTGTCTATATTTGCAGTGTGAGAATATATGACAAGTCCTGATCCAGAAGCCCTTGAATAGAAAGAGTGCACATCGGCATCTATATACTTAATGTATAAAGTTAAATTTTTACTTTGAAATTTCCATTATAATTTTTAATTTTACAAGAAATAATTAAGATGCATATATAGATTATGATAAAATATTACTGAATGTTCATATAATATATCTCTCCATTGAAGTACTCATCACTTACGAAAAGACTTTCTTAAGATAGAACTATGTTTTATAGTGATTAAATGTAAATGTGAGGGGTAAACCACTGGACCAATCTCATTTTGTCACCATAAAATGATATTGAACAGTGATATATGATCCTTGTTGACAAATGAATTGAATTTGCTTTTAAGCAAAATTGATTCAGGGCATGTTTGATAAGACTTTTAAAAGTCTACTTTTGGTTTTTTGGGTTCAAAAGTCATTTTGGGAGTATTTGGATATTTCCATAAGAGAGCTTTTAAGCTTTAAAAATTCTTTCAGGTAAAATTAAAATATATAGCTTTGAGCTTTTAAGAAGTCAAAAATTCAAAGTAAAAGCTCGATCAAACTAGGACCTAAGAGTCGCCTAAAAAACTTTAATCCCAATAACCTCTTTTCTTCCATTTTTTTTTTATTACTAAAGAGGGCACAACCCAGAAACACAAGACCAGAAAAGAGAAAACTAGCCAGGCACCTGCCTAGCTACTGCAGTTTGTATGCAGTCTTCATCGAATAAAACATCAACCTGAGTAGGCATGGTATCCAGGGAGTGAGTACCCAGCACCGGATCATGGCCCAAAGCAGCCAAACCATCAGCTAATTTATTAGTCTCCCTGTAAACATGGCCAGCAGAATATTTCCAATCAGCACCCAAAAGCAAACTACACTCCTGAGTAATGTTATAGTATGAGTTGTTAGGGCTCAAGACCTCATTCACTAGATTCACCACCTCTAAGGAGTCAGACTCCACCATCAAATGTTTAATACCAGCAGCCCAAGCATATCGCAAGCCCTCCAATAAACCCCATAACTCAGTTTCAAAAATATTCTCCACACCAATTTTAACAATAAAACCTTCTACCCAGCTTATACCATGTCTCCTGAAGGCCTCATCAGCAGCTATGGACATATCACAATTTCTAACACTCCCATCAATATTCAGCTTGATACAGTCCTCAAAGGGAGGCTTCCAAGTGATAAGCTTCACATAATTCTTCTTACTAACAGTGCCCTCCCCCAAGGCTTTCCACCAATCCTTACAGTACCTCAGAATAGGAAATTGAGGCCTGATAGGAAGGGAAAAATTCACATCAAAAATCTTACAGCACCTCCATTTTCAAATATACCACAGGGTTAAGGCAAAAATAGTAAACTAAGGGACACCATCAATGGTCCTAGCATAATTCTTCAAATTAGAAAAAGGCCAGGTAGAGATATTACTAGAGAAATCCACAGCCTTAGAAGAACCTGCACAAACATGTTCCCATACAAAAGCAGAATCCTTACATTCCTGTAAGAGATGATCCATAGACTCAATCCCTGAGCTGTATCTCGGACACGAAGCATCATCAGTAATACATCTAACCATTCTGTGCTCATTGGTAAGAACCTTACCATGCAACAAAGACCACAAAAAGGTGAGGATTTTATGAGGGAGCTTTAGGCCCTATAAGAAATCCCACTGCCAAGGATGAGAGGAGGATGATAGGCCTATATTGTAGGCAATCTTAACAGAAAAAACACCTTCCGCAGACTTACCCCAGATTAACCTATCCGAGTTCTTCCCACATGGACTTTAACAATTTGATGGATAATAATTCAAGGAAGAACCAAGGCAAGGTTCTCCACATCCCAACTAGCATCCTTCACATAGGCCTGAACTAATTCCCGCAACATGGTCTCACTAACCTCAATAGTGGCATGACCCATAAGAGGCCCACAATTACCTATCCATACAGCAGTCCAGAAACTTACAGTTTTACTGTCCCCAACCCTTCAAACAATGCCATCAAAAAGGAGCCTTGGCTCCAAACTTAATTCCCTTCCAGATATGCGAACACTGCCCCTTATTCTTCTCTTTAGCATGCATGAGTGACACATGATTCAAATACCTGTAGGAAATCAGCCTATTCCACATACCTTTTTCACCCTGCAGTAGCCTCCAACCAGCCTTCGCCAAAAGGAACTAGTTCATAAGCTTCATAGTCTTGATACCAAGCCCACTAAGTATCTTAGAAGAACAAATAGTGGTCCAATCAACCAAATGAACAGCCCTTCTATCAGATATATGACTCCAAAGAAAATCTCTATTAAGCTTATCAAGCTTACAACACAAATCACTAGGAAGCATCACTGTTTGCATAGAATAAACAGGGATGGTTGTCGAGACAGCTTTAATCAAAGTGAGTCTCCCAGCCAAGGATACAGAGGAACTCTTCTATGAAGCAAGTCTCTTCTGAGTTTTCTCCAAGATCTTACCATAAGTGTACTTATTAACTCTCCCATGCAAAAGAGGGACTCGCAAATATTTACTCAAGTCATTAGTGATAGGGGAACCACAAATCCCCGCAAGCTGTTTAGCAAACCCAGCTCTAACCATCCTTGAGCAAAAGACTCTGGATTTAGCAAAACTCACCTCTTGACCTGAGCAGCTACAAAAAGTGTCAAGGCATTCCTTCATTATCTCAGCTTGCTGGATAGAAGTATGGCCAAACAAAATAAGATCATTAACAAAAAACAAATGAGAAATTAAAGAACCACCTCTAGTGGTCGTGATCGGTTTCCACAGGCCCTTACTTACACAGTTAGAGATAATATGAAAGAGTTTCTTCATGCAAAGAACAAAGAGGTAAGGAGAGATGGGGTCTTCCTACCTAATACCACATCCCGGAGAAAAAGAATCAGAAGCCTCACCATTAATAAGTACTTTATAGTTCACTCTCCTAATACTGAACATAATCAACTCAATAAAGTGCTTGCTCAGTCCCACCTCTAGCATAATCATCTCTATAAAATCCCACTGAATCTTGTCATAAGCTTTGGCAAAATTAATCTTCCACGCCACAAACCCTTTCTTACTTTTAGAAACATGGAATTTATGAAGAGTCTCCTAGGCCACTATAATATTATCTTGGATCTGCTTTTCAGGAATAAAGGCAACCTGATTAGGACCCATTTGATCTGCCATGACACCCCTCAGTCTACTAACAATGATCTTACTAATAGCTTTATATGTCGTATATACAGACTAATAGGCCTAAAATTAGCTATCTCAAGAGGGCTTGGGATTTTAGAAATAAGGGCTATAAAAGTCTGATTAAGCTCAATAGGGAAATGACCACTTCTGAAACTGTCCATGACCAGTTTCACTAAATCTGACTTGCAGATAGTCCATTAGTCTTGGAAGAAAGCTGCAGGAAAACCTATCAGGTCCAAGAGCTTTAAGGCCACCAATACCAAAAAGATTGTCCTTCACATCTTCCTCAGAGATACCCCTGCAGATATTTCTCATTGAACATTCATCAATAGTAGGAAATAACTGAGGCAACATAGAGTAATCAGTACCAACATTCTTTCTAGAAAAGAGTCTTAAAATAATTACAGGTAAGAAGTTTCAAACCAACATATTTTCTTCCACTTCTTTAATAACACAAAACCAGTCTCTTTTGACCTCTCGTAGTACTTGTGATTTAAAATTTTCCACCCTCAATTTTTTATATATCCACAACTAACACCTACAAATTAATAATATTATCATCTAATCATCACTATTGCCATCCTCACTTTTATTGTAATCACTACTAAATTAAAATATTTACCCGTAAATTTTAGTATAATCATAACAAAGACAAACCTTAGCTACCAATAGTCCAAAAAAAAATAATTATAATCATATGAATTTATAAATAAAATAAAATACAAAGGTCTTATTTGCAAAAAGCAAGGCCGGTTGGTTCAGGTTAGAAGTCAGAACTAAACAATTTTGTTGTTTTTTGAAAAAAAAAAAATTAAGACTTATCCTTATCTAACTTCAAAATCTTCAACGACAAAATCTCGCACTCGTAAAACGTTTTTCTTTCTTTATTTTTCTTCGAAATCCCCCCAAACTCCTCCGTTTCAGTTCAAATCCACGAAATTTCCCTTGGCATTCTTTGCAGACAAGCAAAGAAACTTACTCTCCTGTTTTTCTTTATCTATTTATTTGTTTGTTTATTAGATTATATTACTTTTTTTTTTTTTTATCTTCTCTGAGCTTCTCTGAAACAAAAACCCTAGCTTTTTCCTGTGTGATCGATCGAGTTCACGCCATCCGCGATCTCTGTATCAATGGCTTCCGGATCGTCTGGTCGGCCCAATTCGGGCTCCAAGGGCTTCGATTTCGCGTCGGATGACATTCTCTGCTCCTACGATGATTACTCCAAGCAGGAGTCTTCTAATGGAAATCTCCCGGATCCTGTGATCGGCTCCAGCTCTAGTAAGGTAAGTTACCTGATTGTTACTTTGAATTTTCATTTTTTGGTGAACGAAACTGTATTGCGAGATTTTTTGTTGGAAATGTAATTTAGGGTTTTTGAATTTGGATCAATTTTTTTTTCATTTAAAGAAAAAAAGTTATTTTGATTATGTTAAAGATTTTTATACTGATTAAGAGATCTAGTTGATTTACAAGCGATGAGTGAATTCAAATTGAGCTGAGCCTAATAAGATAATATGAAATTGAAAATTTTGATATCATTTTCTGGGTTTTTATTTATTTATTTATATGTTAATTCTTTTTGGGGATTGGGGACATCATATTATTATCAAAGATGCATTGTTGAGTCTAAGAGTAAGAATTTGAATACGTATTTGTGTGCGTGTGTAAACATGTTTATTTGCTGAGACCAAAGTGTTCTTGTTTCTTAATTTGTTGATTTCTATATTTAGAAAGTTTAATTACACTTCAAGAGCATTTTATAAATAAAAAAAGTTCAATATCTTTGGTCAGTAACAACAACATGTGCTGTTTTTTTTAAACTGTACTCGACTATACATTTCTATTTGTCATTTTCATTTGATGCTAGTTAGCCTTATTTATTGATGCTTTGTGCTTTAAACAATAACAGAAGATATTATTGTATATCCTACTGAGTCTGCTGTGTTTTTACCCAGAATGAATTTCATAAGAGTAGAATGACAAGATCATCAATGTTTCCCAGTGCTGCTTATAGCCAGCCAGATGATTCTCTCAACAAAGATATGTTTTCTACTGTTGAAATAATTATGAAAAAACATGCTGACAACCTCATGCGTTTTCTCGAGGGAATCAGTTCACGCCTATCACAGTTGGAATTGTATTGCTACAATCTTGATAAATCTATAGGAGAAATGCGATCTGAACTGGGTCGTGACCATGGAGACGCAGATACAAAGCTTAAAACTCTTGAGAAACATCTCCAGGAGGTTAGTTTTATTGTTATGCACTATATTGTAGTTAGAGCTTTGACTGAATGTAAAGTGTCAAGCTAGTTGCAAATCAGAAATGCATTTTGAACCATTTGATTTGTCAAAATTGGAAACATAGAATTGAGTCAGCTGTGATTTCATTAATTTTCTGTGTTGAGAAGCAATTAGTGGTTGGTGGATACATTTATACTGTTCTTTGTTTATCTCTAGATAATCAATGGTTTTCTCTGCTGTTCTCTTGTTTACTTGTATCACCTCTTTGAAAATTTAGATGAGCTCCATTTTCATCCTTATTAGAACTTATTGCCTTGATCAGTATTTTGTTTTGAATTCTGTTCTCTTAAATTATATTTAGTGGTGATTTTTGTCTCAACTGGAGATGTGGATGGATTGAGAAATTTCTCATATTTAAGCACACGTCAATACGGGCTTTGTATTTATTAATTAAACTATGGTTGGCATGGATCTCAAGATTAGATAATCTAGTTTTATACTCATAATTTCAAATATTAGGTTAGGGTAATTCCAAACTTGTAATTTAACTTGGCCTGGAGCTTCATGTGTATTGATATATGCTGTTCAATTTGAAAAATGGTCTGCTTTTTTGGTTATACAATTGGATTATGTTTTTGTTTCTCATATTAAGCCTAATGTGATTGTGAAGTAGTTTGACCTGTTTGATGTTGGAGAATTAATTAATTTTTTCCCTTATGACCCATTGCAGGTCCACAGGTCTGTGCAGATCCTAAGAGACAAACAAGAACTTGCGGAGACTCAAAAAGAATTGGCTAAGCTTCAACTCGTGCAGAAAGATTCAACTTCTTCAAGCCATTCACAATCCAATGAGGAGAGAGCATCACCACCTGCCTCTGATGCTAAAAGGAATGAAAACACATCTGACATGCACAACCAGCAGTTAGCTCTCGCCCTCCCCCATCAAGTTGCCCCTCACCAACAGCAAATGGCACCCCCTTCTCAGCCCCCACCGCAGAACTTAACCCAACAGCAATCTTATTACATGCCTGCAACTCAATTACCAAACCCTCCGCCCCCAGCGCCAGCCCCTTCCCAAGCCCCGGCCCCGGCCCCAGCTCCAGCTCCAAGCCAGCAACCTCAAGGTCAGTATTTGCCTTCTGATAATCAATACAGAACTACCCAATTGCCAGATCCCTCTAGAATGGCTCCACAGCCTACACAATCTCAGATAAACCCAGCACAAGCTGTCCATCAATACCCCCCTCAATATCAGCAACAATGGCCTCAGCAGTTACCTCAGCAGGTACAGCCAACGCAACAGCCCTCGGTGCAGCCCCAGATGAGGCCCCCATCATCAACAGTTTACAATCCATACCCGTCCAACCAATCAAACCCACCACCTCAAGAGATGTTGCCAAACAGCATGCCTATGCAAGTGCCATTTTCAGGAGTTCCTCAGCCTGCATCTAGCCGAACTGATGTTATGCCTTATGGGTATGGTGCATCTGGTAGAACAGTTCCACAGCAGACCCCACCTCAGCAAATGAAAGGCAATTTCGGAACACAGGCAGGTGACGGATATGCAGCTGCTGGGTCACTTCCTTCTCTTCCTCCAGGAAGTGCATACATGATGTATGACGGTGAAGGAGGTAGAACACATCATCCAACTCAACCATCCCACTTTCCACAGGGTGGATATCCTCAAAATTTCAATCAGAATACACCGCCTAATGCAGGCACTAATATTATGCCGAGGAATCCAAGCCATTCACAATTCATTCGCAACCATCCTTACGGCGACTTGATTGAGAAACTGGCGAGCATGGGTTTCAGGGTTGACCATGCTGCGAGCGTGATTCAAAGGATGGAGGATAGTGGCCAGTCTGTGGATTTTAATTCTGTTCTTGACAGGCTGAGCGGGCATTCTTCAGGGCCCGGAGGTCCTCAGAGAGGATGGTCTGGATAAAGAAAACTCTCGGCTTTATGAATTAAGTGACAGTTAAATCATGCATTGCATTGAATAAAGGTTTTCTAAACATGTATGTATGTATGTATTGTGACCTTGTTTTTCGTATTTGTGTCACAAACAAGGTTTTTATTTATCTTATCTATGCATAGTTTCTCTCGCAGAATTTATGTACACTTATGGAAAATAGTCAAAATACTGTATGTTGTATTGGGGATGTCTCCATGGTTGCCACTTATTACCAGGTTCAACCAAAATCATAAATAAGAGTTAGATTGAACATTATTTATTATGGGCTGGCATTCTAAACAAATACATAATCAAAAGAAGAAAATAATTTAGGGTAATTATCAATTTGGTTCTTTGGAAAATTATTAGTTTTTTAACGTAGTTTGTTTTATTGGTATCTTTAGGTCCTAATATTTTAAAAATATATCATTCTGGTCTCTTTAGTTAATTTTTTAACGGTCAGACTTTACAGAATTGACAAAAAGAATGATATGCCGTTGACTTAAAATGAGTTAAAATTATAATTTAAACCTTAAATTTTTAAAAAGATTATTAATATTTAGAAGGGTAATATGATCATTTTATATTAATATAAAAAATAAAATTTAAAATATTTTTTTAAATGAATTTTTACCGTCCATTAAGATCGATGGACGGTGGAGATTATATTAGAATTTTTTTTAAAAAAAAAAGTAAAAATCAAATAATTTTTTTAAATTTTTTTTACTGTTCAACAAAAAAAATTTAAAACTGTTCTTGGTGAAGAAAAAAAAAATAAAAAAGAATTGTCCGGATCTCTATTAACATAAAAAAAAAAAAAAATTTTCAAAAACTGGAATGAATCTCTAGCGATGGAGATCAATCTATCTCCATCGCTGGAGGTCTCCGACGATAGTGACCCACGAACAATAAAAAAAAATTGATGAAGAACCCAAATGTGGATCTCCACCAATATCAAAAAAATAATAAAAAAAAATTTAAAAACTTAAATGAATCTCAAGCGATGGAGATCAATCTCCATCGCTGGAGGTCTCCGGCGATAGTGACCCACGAACAATAAAAAAAAATTGATGAATCTTCAATTTTTTTAAAATTTTATTTTAATTTTTATTTTTGGTAGAGATCCAAGTCCATCTATCTGGAGGGAAGGTGGCTAAGAATAGCAAAAAAAATTAAAAATAAAATTTGATTTTTAATTTATTTTTTTAAAAATTAAAATATAATCTCCATCGTTCAACAATCTTGATGAACGTGGAGATCCAAATAAATTTTTTTTAATTTAATTTATTTTTAATTTTTAACTATGGGTAGATATGTTATTTCATCAAAAAATTTATTATTGACCCATTGATAGGGTTAAAGATAATCAAAAACAAAATTTCCGTTGCCGGGACTTGAACCCGGGTCTTTCGGGTGAGAGCCGAATATCCTAACCAACTAGACTACAACGGATTTGCTGTTATGAACAGCTAATTATATATTATCTAACAACATAATGGCAAACCAGCACAATAGAAAAAGTCGTCTCCGTTGAAAAATACCATAAAATTTGACAATTTGTTGTTTGCTGCCCATTGAGTGTAAACATCTGCAAACTTCTTTGCTTATGGGTTATGGTTTATGGCATGTAGTTTAGACATGTCATCACATGATTATGAATTGCCATATGTAGGGCTGGGGATATTGAGTTGTATGAAGTGTCACAAAATTGGTACACCAAGATAAATCATTGAAAAAAAATATATAAACTTGAGTGCTTGACAAGGTCACTAAGCCAGTTTTGTTCATCATTTCTATTAGTTGTAGAAGTTTGTTGGTTAAAGTTACTATTTGAAAGATTATATCACCTACTTGAAGTATGTACATAAACTTATAGTCACAATATTTAATTCACATTTTATCTCTCTTCTATCACTATTTTTCATATTCTACAACTCCTAATCATTCTAATATAATAATAAACATAGATTTTCTATTTACATACTAGTTTAATTTTTAACACATATTTGAAGGAGCTAGAAATCAACCTTCAATTGATTCTTGGCAATATTTTAATTCACATTTTATCTCTCTTCTATCACTATTTTTCATATTCTACAACTCCTAATCATTCTAATATAATAATAAACACAGATTTTCTATTTACATACTAGTTTAATTTTTAACACATATTTGAAGGAGCTAGAAATCAACCTTCAATTGATTCTTGGCAATATTTTATTTTTTAGCAATCAATAACATTTTATCTATTCATATAATATATCATTTATGGTGTATCCTAGGAACAATTTATTGCATAATATTCAAGAGTTCAAGTAGATCCATTGAGAAAATGGGAAATAAGAACCAAATCAGGATTGCCTGCATTGCGAAGAAAATATGGACTATTAGTATCATCCATGGTAGATTGAACACGAGGATGAGTATCGTGATCGTGTGAAGGTGTAATCAGGCCAAATCGATTGGTAATAGTATTGTGTTGGCCCCCTCTGCGAGCCACGAACGAAGAACGAAATTCAACGAGAAAAACTTCCAAAATAATCTAAAACACATACAAAGTTATATAGCTGGAACTATTGTGCAGCTGAGCAGAAACAAACAAAAACTATTAAAAAACTAGCCAACCAAATAGAGCATTCGGTACACAGCAAAATCACTAACAAATTACTATTCAAAAGGTAACTAATTAACTAATTAAGTCTAATACTAACATGTAAAACAACTAATTAAGTCTAATACTAACATGTAAACTTCAAGATAAAATTGTTAAGATTACTATCAAAGCATTGTACAAGGAGTGTACGACAATGGAAGAACTTAAGTTGCCAGACCAACAATAAGAGCATCCAAGCACACACCCGATGATGAATAGCTGTACAAAATTGTCAATGGAAAAGTGGGCTGCACTGAAGATGGCTGAGCTTATGACAACTGCATGTTGCCATTTCATTGTAGAGGCAAGAGATGTCAATAAAAACCCTCTGTAAACGGCTTCTTCCAGAACGGGAGTGATGATGCAATCAACTAGGACAAAAGCAGCTTTTGATACGTTGCTGCTTAGAAGGATCTCCTTCACTATGGGATTATCCACAACCTAAAAACATCAGTAATCATAGACAACCAAAAATCAGTTGCAGAACTCTAGAACTAAAGTTTCGTGAGATGAGGCTTTCATTAACAATATATCTAACAGATGAGTAATGAAAAATTTGCACAAAATTGGAGTGAATAAAATAGATTTTCATGGACACACTATTAGACAATAGTTGCATCAGCAATTCATTCTACAGAATGTAGTTAAAGTGTTAGTTATATCAAATTTACATTAAATTGAGCATTTTTAAAGCAAATGCACGCAACAGATGGACTGTTTTGAAAGGCCATATGAAACACAATGACATGTTTCATTGGAGTGCAAAGATATGCAATCAACCTATTTCCATTGAACACTCAAATGCACCCAAGTAAACATTAATGCTAAATTAAGGGTATTCTTCTTCATTTTTCTAATATGGACTTTTCTCTTTTATCATGACCAACATCTCTTCCTCAATTAACTGTCATTAGCTCCAAACATATCTTTAGTCCAGAATGGATATACCATTGCAGGTTAGCAATGAGATCCAACTTCACCACAAAAGTAGATTCAAACTCTAGATTGAATTCAAGAATCATAGATGAGTAAGTATGAAATCAGGATTAAACACATAATTTGGAGGAGTTACTCAAATTTCAAAAAGATACGGGTGAGAAACAGTAAAGAAAAAGCACATCAATGTGATAATGAGAGAGTTGATTATATAGAGACAAAATGTTTTATTAAAATAATTCTCATTTATGGCATCTCAGAGGATCAGCAGACTTCTCTAGGCCTAATTTCATGGATCAAGTTTAACATTTAACATTGGTTGCACTATACACAAGTAAAGAGAGCATACCATCACCTTTCACAATTTATTCTTCTTTTTTGTCAGCCACAGTTAGTTACGACTCATCTAAGTTAGTTGGCCTAAGTGTCATGCAACTTTGTAGCACATCAAACTCCCTTAGTTTTAGCTCAATGCCAAAGAACAAAAGAGCAGTGAAGCAATTAGGTTTATGCTATCAATAGTTTTACAACCTAATCAGTCAACAATTATATTCCAACACACCATAACAAAAGGAACAACAGAGCTTTGTCGATTGCTGCACACATTAAATGTTTTAATTTGATACAGAAAGCAGACATAGGAGAAAAGGATTTTCATTAAACCAACCTTAACCCCATATAATTGGTCAGCAACGAGAGATGATAGGAAAACCAACAAACTAAGAAACCCAAAACCTAGTGCAGATGCAAGTAACCAGTTCCTCTCTTTTGATATCTTGTTAGCTTTGAAGAAATCTACAAGGTCATGCAGCGGCTTTATATTCTTGCTTAGGAGAAACACAGTTCCACTGAGTTCTAACATCTGAACCACAAGGAGGGAAACTGCCTGCACTGAAGACAAGGTCAAACATCAATGAACAAATTTGTTAATATGAATATCTATGCATAATAAAATCTGTACTAAAATGATATCCAACTTTGCTTTGTAAAGGGCACCATAAGGACGTTTGTGCAAAAGTTTTGCACAACATTTGGGCAATGACCAATCAAACAATGCAAGTACTGCTGTTTTTTGACAAATATATTACTCTTAGAGTCCTTACAGGGAATTCTTAAGACCGTATTTTCACTAAAATGATCCAGATAAAAAGTGTTAGTTAACATATCTAGAGAGATAATTTTGGGGAACTCAGTTTGAGCTAAAATAGTAGAGAAGAAAAAAGGTAAAAGTGACAAATCTCACCAGCTGATATATAGATCACCAAAACCACAAAGTATCACACGAATCCAATAGTGAAGTGTGATGATAAGGTTAAGAACTTGATCTCCCCATCAAAGACACAAATCCATGAAAACGATATGAATTGTTTCTAAGTAATAACCTTAGCTTAAATTCTAACATTTGACAAGATTCCAGGTCATCGAACTTACATTATGGCTGATATTACCCAAAAAAAGATCCCATTTCTTAGTCCACTGAAGAACAGAAAAAGAAAATGCATTCTGAAGTCGGGTTTAAGGAATGACAACCCCTTCTCTTCTTCAATGAGTGAAAGGTTTAGTGATGCACTATTCTTTTCCTATATTACAGTAATTAAATGCCACCACGGATAATAAAATATGCATTGTGAATTAGGGAAAGATGCTCACTTGAGTCTGCGAATTAAGAACCGGTTCATCCAGTAGATAGGCAACAATGGATAAGCCTCCATAACCCAATGGAATGTGCAAATTTAACATATAAAGGGCCATAGTGCTCCATATACTCCCACTCTTCCATGGACAATCTGATGCTAACACTGAAAAACCCTGTTTATTGGATACAGTGAATTACACTTCCACAGTTCAATTAAAATAACAACAAATTGAGAATATGAATTAAACCCACTAAAATATAAACAAGAACTTGAGTTCCATACCCAGTTTACCAATAACAAAGAAGTCCAATAGTCTACAACAATCCATGTATAACTCAATAAAACATATTAAGGCATATGACATTACGTTAAATTGCATATTATTTCTTAGATTCTCGACAATCTTAACTTGAGTCAGCCTCAAATAAGACTGAATTAAGGAGACAAACCTCATTTTGTATATAGCATTACTAGAAAATTATACCTTATTGGGTTTTTGAGTAGCATCAAATTTGGTGCAACAACATTTGAGAGAAACTTTGGAGCTAAACTTGGAGCTGAATATAGTGGAACAGAGAGCATTAGTAGGAGACAACAAAAGTGAAAATAGTGGTTTGTTGAAATCTCGGGCAATTTTGGGTAACTGAGGATGTAACGTATATGAACCAACAGTTGGCCGATGCGGCAATATCATTTCTCTCCTTACCCTCTCTATTTTTCAGTCCGTAAATAGAAACGTTATCACCAACTCACTGGTAACAAGGTACAAAAGAATAAGAATCGCTTCCCATCTTCACGTAGTTCCACATAAGTGTGTCCTTGTCCTCTCAAATTGTGGAGCGTAATTCTAGCCAATTGATCCTTCAAGCTACCAACTCTTGTCTTTGGAAACCCTAATTCCCTCCTTCCTGCCTTCCAAATTTTTCCGTCAAAATACTAAATCTTAGACTCCAAGTCACTTCAACTTCTTCAAAGCCAACCCTAATACAAATCAATAATTTGCTTAATTCCCTCAAGAATTAAAGCAGAGAACTGCCGAGAACCAAGTAAGAAACCTGGAAAACTTAAAATTCACGGCAACAACATAAAAACCCTAAATTTCAAACTTAAGATTCACATGAACTCCTTGAAACTGCAAAACAAGGAAGCTATATCAACGAGCACATGAAACTCTGACGAGTTCAGATTGCAACAAAAACTCATCAGAAACCCTAAATCCAAATTCTAAAATCAATTCATATGTAAACCCCTGATTTCCACATTCTATTACAAATCGAACACATCAGCATCACAAAAGCGAAAACCTAAAGATATATTCACTTCAATCCTTCTTTCAAGTCCGGACAAGAAAGAAAGCAAACAGCGAAGAAACAACGTCAATATTATCAAGAAAAGCCTTAAAATCCACTTTACATATTCGTCGCGTGCTCGGTATAGGATCCTTGACGAATTGCCGGGCCCGTATAACACCAGAGTGCGCATCGCGAGCCATGGAGAGAACAAGAGCGTGATCACGAATCTTCCATTGCCATCTCCATTTGATGCAACGGGAAACAGAAAAACTTGAAGGGCTGTTTGGATAGCGAGAAAGCGAGGGAAAATTGAAGAAAACCAGAGGATAAAAAGAACAAACACGATAAGCCGTGAAAAGAAAAAATGAAATTGACGGAACCGATTTTGGCGGTAACTTGTGAGATATTGTTATTAATTTATATTTGAGCGGATGGGGTGAAAATCCTATTTGTCCCTAACTTTTTACGAAATTTTATATTTATATATATTTTTAGTTTTTGTGGCTCTAAACTTTTTAAAATCAATTAAATTAATTTTTCTAACTAAATTTTTAACAATCAATCCTAATAGAAGTTGTAGATTGTCCAATTTACCCCTAATTACAACTTTTTTTCTTTTTTTTTTTTAAAGATAACATAATATATTAATAACAATTGGAAGTAACAATTACACAAAGTACCAAACTGGAAAAAAGCACAACAGAGCAGCAGCTGCAACTAAGAAACTAGAAAGGAAAATTACACAGAAATACAATCATCAGCAGCTAACAAAGTAGCAATACTGGAAGGGTAATCCTCCACCCAAACAAGGGAATGATAAAAAACAAAAAATATCTTAGCCAGGTGGTGAGCAACACCGTTAGCAGTCCTTGGAGCATGAATAATTTTAAGTTATAAAATTATAATATTACCCTATTAATGTTGAAAAAATTATAAGTTTACTAAAAATATATAATGACTAAAATACCCTTATTTAATAAGATAATAAGTTTGAACCAAAAGTTGAATTATAAATTTACCCCTATTAATAAAAAAAAACAAACAGTATTGTTGGCCATTGAAAATGTTTAACAAGACCTAGATGATATAATCCAAGAAAAATAAACACATTTACAAATAAAAACATTTCTTTAAAAACATCCACAAAACAAAAATACATGTCATAAGAATATTGGGTGAAATGCAAATAACTGTTTCAAAAAAAAAAAAAAAAACTTTTAAACAAAGGGAGATTATCATTTTAGTTCCTAACTTTTTAAAAATTATCAATTTTTTAAAACAGTTATGATTAATGGCATCTTTGGACCCTAACTGTTAGGAAACGTATCAATTTGGTCCTTCTGTAAGTCAACCGTTAGTCAAACTTAATAGTTCCGGAGTATTTTTGTCTTTAAACCGATTAATGAGTCAACAGTAATTTTTTTAGTGAAATGACATATCTACCCCTAGTTAAAAATTTTAAATAAATTAAATTTAAAAATTTAAAAAAATTTAATGAATCTCCACCGTCCATCAATGGACGGTGAATATTATATTGAAATTTTTTTTAAAATAAAAGTGAAAATTAAATCTTTTTTAAAAAAAATTAAAATTCGAAATGGTGGAAAACCGTCTATCTTAATTGATGGATGGTGGAGATCTGGATGGACGGTGGCGATCCAATCTGGATCTCCACCAACAAAAAAAAATTCAAAGTTTGAAGATGAACGAACCCAGAAAACTGGGTTTGTTGAGGTTCAACGAACCCAGATCTGAGTTCCTTGATCTTCAATGAACCCAGTTTTCTTGATGGACGATGAAGATCCAATTTGGATCTCCACTATTTCGAATTTTAATATTTTTTTTAAAAGTTTGAAAAAATATTTAATTTTCACTTTTATTTTTTAATAAATTTTTAATATAATCTTCACCGTCCATCAAAATTAATGGACGGTGGAGATCCATTAAAAAATATATTTTAAATTTTATTTTTTGAATATTAAAATGAAATGACCATATTACCCTTCTAATTATTAATAATCTTTTTAAAATTTTGAGAGTAAAATTGTAATTTTAACTCATTTAAATAGAATCAAGGGCAAAATAGTCTTTTTACTAATTCTGTTAATTTTGATTGGTAGAAATTTGGTCAAAATGACCAAATTGATACATTTCTTAAAAGTTAAGGTCCAATAATACCATTAATCATAACTGTTTTAAAAAATTAATAATTTTTTAAAAGTTAGTGACCAAAATGATAATCCCATTAAACAAAATATTAACATACATTAAACAACATATTAACATACCATACCATCAGGTACCAGCATGTATACCACCAAACATACACTTGTCTGTTTAAGAATCCAAGACAAATTACTCCTTCTCCTGCAAAATTGAAATACCAAAAGACTAGAAAGACTCTTGTAATTGTGATGGTACACAAAATTGTAGATCAACCATTATCAGCAGAGACTTCATATTCAAGAAAAAATAGCTTCCATGGCAGCATCACGTGTGCGGCAACGATGGGTTGGCTGCTTGAAACAGAGCGTATATACAATGAGAAAGGCAGTGCAGAATCAGAGAAAATCAACCCTGAGAAGCACTTCTGGAAATTTAAAACAATGGCCATCTCAAGAGAAAAAACAATGGAAGAAACTTTCAAATCAAAGATGGCATAATTCATGAAGAATGAATTGTTACAATCCGATTGTAATGGCATAATTCATGGCAATGCTATTAGATCTAACAGGAAGGTACACCCTTGTAAAAGAAAAATAATTAAAGATGGCAATTTGACATTTCGTTTTCAAGTGTCCATATCATTATGATAAAAACTGAAACATGCCATCAAACTGAAAACGAAATGGATAGCAGCTAATGCAGCACAGCATTATATTAACAGATCAATTAAAGAGCAACAGTTAAATCGAAATCAGTTCAGTAAAAAAAAAATCCAAAACATATAACCCATAACTGGTCGGTCTCCGAAGTCAGGTTCGTCCTCGTCGATCGTCGTTACGTTTCATCGCCGCAAGAGATACAGTCGATTGGAGACATGCTTCGTCGATCGTCGTCGCTTCGGGATTTGTGTTACGACTTTTGTACCCGCAAGTATACATGGTCGTCACAAATAATACAAAATGAGTAAATTATCGTCTCCACATAGATATTTAGGTATTGAATACTAAAATTAACTAAGCCTATACCTATTTGGAAAATCGGAATATTTATATGAAGAAAATAACAGAAATATAAATTCACGCAAATATGAGATAACACGGACCAATATGAGAGATTAGTTAGGGTATTTGATTTCACCTAATCCGTCTAATTGAATTTCATAAAAGCACATTATTGAGATTTAATTATTATTATTGATGATCGTGTTTATCTAAGTTAACCAACATATTCTCTCGAATTACGCCGGAGTTATTATTACACATTAATATCTATCTCTCGATAATTATCGCATGCATAACAATTTATTAACCATCATAAACACATATAATGATCACGCAAGTAAATTAGTATATCTCTATCTAACTCTACTTATGATAGACATTATATCGAGCACGTTGTAGGCGTCACCTCTAAGTCCATAATACACAATCATAAAATCAACTAAATGCATGGTCATTACACTTAGAAGCATGAAAATCAATAATACCACTCAACAAACAATAATTCATATCAATAAATCAAACTATCAATTCATTTAAATACCAAGAAAAATGACTCATCAAAACTCTAACTTACAAGTTTAAGTCATAATCAAGAAAATACAATTAAACATGCTTAACAATGCTAAAAGAGAGATACAAGAATGAAAATCAAATAAGAAAAGGGATAAAAAAAACTCCTGAAACTTATGAACTCCCGTCCTCTTCCAATTGTAACTTCTTCTAGCTTTCACTTTCTCCTAAATACAAGCTTAGTGTTGAGAAGATGGCTAAAGGATTGAATCCAAACCCTCTTGTCTCCAAGATGATCTTCTTCTCCCCCTTGGCCTCTTCTTTTCACTCTTGTTCTCCTCTTAGTCGAGCTTTGTGAGTCCCAGCCGAATCCCTTTTGTTTTCTCCTCTTTTTCTTTTTATAACGTACTGGTTTAGGGCAATTTTTAGTCCACCCGCTACTTGCAAGTCGAGGCCCAAGTCGCGGAACACACTGCCAAGGTCTAAAATTATATTGCCGCTACTTGCACAAGTCGCGGTTTAAGTCGCAGCCCAAGTCGTTGAACTGCACACTAATGCGAAAATGAGCATAACTTCCTATAAAAAAAATTTAGAATTATGAATTGTAAAATTTTTCGGAAAGTAGACATCTAGACCTTTCCAGAAATATAAGGCTCATAACCTAGTTCATCTTATGGAATTTAGAGCAGCCTCCGAAACATGACATGTCTGCATTAATAAATCTTCAGATCTTCAATTTAATCCACCGAAACTCCTCAAACCTTATTACCTGCACACTAGACAAAAAATATTAAAAACAACCGATAATTACCCATGAATGAAACAAAAGTAGGTAAAGATAGAAACCCATTTTTTATCAAGAAATGGAGCCAACAAATACCCCTAAACATAACTTTTGCTCGTCCTCGAGCAAATCGGAACAAAATAAAAATGCAAACAAAAACAAAAACAAAACTAAAACAAAAAAAATAATAATATAAACAAACAACTAGCCTAAATCACTTTCATAGGTAACACGATAACACTTAGCATGTGTCATAAGCCTTTAAACCACTAGTTGTCTCTAGTGGACGAGTTATAGTCTCGTGAGAGTTTACCAGCAACGATACCTATAAACGCATCTCTGAATATTAAAGAACAATTAATTTGCCAAGTAAAACACAATCCATTAAGATAAAAATTAGTAAAAACAATAAGTAAAATTCGAAAGCATCCACTCGCAGATTTTTGCACTACTTGCCACGCGCATGCCAACACTATAAGAATCTTAAAAATAAAACAATCGTGTTCAAATAACCGGGATAGAATTCGCCTCGACTCTGAACCTTTTAGGATAATTATCTAGAAAATCGCTTAGAACCTAGGCAACACACATGTCAAACACATGCGGAAGGAATTTATGCTTAAAAAATACGAATATACATCGTATGTGAAAATCAATTTGAAGAACGCTACTTTTTAAGTACAAAGATCTCATTGAAGGGATCAGACATTATGAATAAGATAACAACATGAACCCCTTTACATTAAAGCAAGATTCCCCAAAAGATCAATATGACTTAATATAAGTTGTAATGGGACTATTGGGTGATGGGTTAAGAAAGAAAAGGAAAAAAGAATGCAAAGAGCTTGATCACATTAAAATTCACTTAACATTTTTAATACATGGATCATTCTCTTTTATTGACATTTTTTATGCCACAATGCTTGCATGATTCCTTTCGTTTATTCTTTTCTTTCCTTTTCTTTTTCATTTTTTTTCCATTTTTTCCTTTTTTTTCAACAATCACAACAATAGTAACATTTAACTTGGCATATTTCTTGTGAAATTCACCCATGTAATTATTTTATTTTCTTATCATCTTAAAATGATCCAACCTAAAAAGTAAGGCTATTTCATACGCAGAGCTTGATTTTGGATTTATGTAGGTGATGAAAGAAAATGCTTCTAAATGTTTAGCTTCAAAATGGTTATTGGAGCACGCACAAGGATAGGATGAATTTTTGGATTTATAGTAGCTCAATATGCATAACCTACATCACTTTTAAAGGGGAAAACCAACTCAACATAGAGTACACACATGATTTCTTAGATGCTGTTAAAAAATGTTCAATGAAAAACCTAAATGAGATCAAACTAATCAATCAAAATTGAAGATAAATATATAAAGAGTAGAAATGAAAATACATTCTCAAATAACAAAGTATAAGCTCAAAAACTCACTGAGTAAGTCTCCACTATTTATCCTAGTCGATCAACCATGATATGTTTTCACTAAAAGATAAATAAGTATAATACAATGCGATGCAAAACATGGTACAAAAAAAATCTGAGTGGTCCCAAATAAATAAAAACTCATTGAAAA
The DNA here is from genome assembly GCA_003430845.1 of Xanthoceras sorbifolium. Lineage (NCBI taxonomy): Eukaryota > Viridiplantae > Streptophyta > Magnoliopsida > Sapindales > Sapindaceae > Xanthoceras > Xanthoceras sorbifolium. Next base: position 19,706,480 of record CM010608.1, on the reverse strand, counting down.
AACTAACAATTATGTTTCAACAGAAAGCGCATACATGACAAAAATAAAGGTTCAAAAATATTCAGAGTCTAGACTAAACACATACACGGACTAAACATACGTGGCATTGTTATACCTAAGTCTTTCGAACGCTTAATGTGTGTAAGGAAAGTCTAGGTTTCCAGTCGATAGACGTCAACTAAATACGAAAAACAAAACACAGACCCTAAGACAAAATAAAAAAAATCTGAAAACACAATAAAAACACTACACACTAACACAACCTAAACACAAGAAAAATATTAACGAAAAACAACCTAAAATCACCCACAAACTTAAGATAAATATTGTCCCCCAATGTTTTAAAATCTTATGCTCGAGAAAAACGGGGCTAGACAAAGAAATAAAAAACTAAAAACCATCCTACAAAAAAAAAAAAAAACTAATAATCAAACACAAACAAAAACAAAATAAAATCAACTATTAAACTCAAAAATCAAACAATGTCCAAACACTTCAAAAATATTCAATCCAACCACTTCCCTCGAACTTCGAAAATTTTCAACACAAGGCACAACACTTCAAACAAGCTCATGGCCAAAGGTTACCAAATACTAAAATTAAAAATTTAAACAAATAAACAAAAATAAAAAAAAATATACAATTTTACCTAGTTACTCTTTCTTTTGCCCACTTGCCCTATAATTGATATCTCCTCATTAACTTACCACACCATCCTAACTGAATGACTGGAAAAGAAGATAACTCTCCCAGCCCTGCATACCTCAAATGAAAAGGTAGCTTCTTGCGGCCCAAGCACGTCGGTTGCTCAAAGGGTTAAGGCGGTTTGGGCTTTCCTTCTCCGATATCTACCAAAACAAATGTACTATGGTGGCTATCTTCTTCTGCAGTGGCACTGTAGACTAGGCATAACTCAAGTGGCTTTGAAAAGCTAGATGTCTCAGCTCCATGCAACAAGCTCTTGCTCACTTCCATCTCTATTTGATCAACCCAAATCGGATACTCAACTAGCTTGTCGATTTTCAAGGCAGTTTCATTGCATTGCTCCATCGGATATGGCTCCATGCAACTTGGCAAAGCTTTTTATTCTTGCTAATGGATCTCTATTGCTAATTGGCCGATTTGAACCTCCAAATTCGAGATGGCCGCTTGATTATATTAAACAGCTTGATCAATCTTGGCTTCCAGCTTCTCCAGGGCATCATCTTAGAAATCCATTCTTTCTTCCACCTTAGACATGAATTTAAAAATCATGTCTTCCAATGTTGAATCATTTTCCTCCTGGATGCTCCAATGAGAGTCGGGATGATTACTCTATTCTGGATTGTATGTGCTAGGGTAGGGGTTGTTCTGATTATAGTCGAGATAATCCTCATAATGCATTTGTTCAGAACTGCTCGCAACAAATGGATTGCCCACCTGACAATCGGTACTCATATGTGACCCCCCACATAATAAACTATCTGAAGCTGCTCTATGGTCACTAGTCACCACTTCCTAAGTAAGCTCGTGCGCCTCATACTAAGAATATATTTCCCGTACAGAAAAAGAAAAACAAATAATTAATAAAATAAAATATATACAATTCTAAATTAGCTATATCTAATCGGTATTAATATCAACACAACTAAAATATCCCCGGCAACGACGCTAAAAACTTGTTACGACTTTTTGTGCCCGCAAGTATACGAGGTCGGCACAAATGATATAGAATGAGTAAATTATCGTCTCCACAGAGATATTTAGGTATTAAATACTAAAATTAACTAAGCCTATATCTATTTGGAAAATCGGAATGTTTATATGAAGAAAATAACAGAAATATAAATTCACGCAAATATGAGATAATACGGACTAATATGAGATATTAGTTAGAGTATTTGATTTCACCTAATTCGTCTAATTGAATATCATGAAAGCACATTATTGAGATTTAATTATTATTGTTGATGATTGTGTTTATCTAAGTTAACCAATCGTGTTTATATAAGTTAACCAACATATTCTCTCGAATTATGCCGGAGTTATTATTACATATCAATATCTATTTCTCAATGATTATCGCATACATAACAATTTATTAAGCATCATAAACACATATAATGATCACACAAGTAAATTAGTATATCTCTATCTAATTCTATTTACGGTAGACATTATATCGAGCATGTTATGGGCGTCACCTCTCAGTCCATAACACATAACCATAAAATCAACTAAATGCATGGTCATTGCACTTAGAAGCATGAAAATCAATAATACCATTCAACAAACAATAATTCATATCAATAAATCAAACTATCAATTCATTTAAATATCAAGAAAAATGACTCATCAAAACCCTAACTTACAAGTTTAAGTCATAATCAAGAAATTACAATTAAACATGTTTAAAAATGCTAAAAGAGAGATACAAGAATGAAAATCAAAGAAGAAAAGTGATAGAAAAATTCCTGGAACGTATGAACTCTCGTCCTCTTCCAATTATGACTTTTTCTAGCTTTCACTTTCTCCCAAATCCAAGTTTGGTGTTGAGAAGATGACTAAAGGGTTGAATCCAAACCCTCTTGTCTCCAAGATGATCTTCTTCTCCCCCTTAGCCTCTTCCTTTCTCTCTTGTTCTCCTCTTGGTCGAGCGTTGTGAGTCCTAGCCGAATCCCTTTTGTTTTCTCCTTTTTTTTCTTTTTATAACGTACTGGTTTAGGGCGATTTTTAGTCCGCCCACTACTTGCAAGTCGCGACCCATGTCGCGGCTCAAGTCGCGGAACACACTGCCAAGGTCTGGAATTATATTACCGCTACTTGCACAAGTCACGGCCCAAGTCGGGTAACTGCACACTGATGTGAAAACGAGCATAACTTTCTCTAGAAAACTCGGAATCACGAACCATGAAATTTTTCGGAAAGTAGACATCTAGATCGTTTCATAAATATAAGGCTCATAACCCAGTTCATCTTGTGGAATTTGGGGCGGCCTCTGAAACATGACAGGTCTGTCTGCACTAATAAATCTTCAGATCTTCAATTTAATCCACCAAAGCTCTTCAATTAAGCTCAAAACTTTATTACCTGCACACTAGATAAAAAATATTAAAAACAACCGATAATTACCCGGGAATGTAACAAAAGTAGGTAAGGATAAGTAAAGATGGAAGCTCATTTTTTATCAAGAAATGGAGCCAACAGTTTGTCGATCATCGCTTCATTCATTATCGGGGTTTGTCGATCATCGCTTCATTAGTCGTCCCAAAGAGATAATGGTACGGCTGGAGTCAGTGGTGGCCGGTGTAGGTGATGCCAAGTTGAACGACAACAATCGCTGTGGGGGGCTGGTGTAGGGGTGGGGAGTTTGACTTTGAAATTGATTTTCTAATAAAAAAGTATAGGGATAAGTTAGGGATTTGGATAGATTATTTTTTTAAAAATAATCTAATATTATTTAATTATTATATTAGTTATTTATTTATATATACTTATTATTATCTGGTACCTATTATATTAAAAGACTAAAATAATATTTGCCCAATTAACTTTTACTAATGGCAATTTAACAAAAAGACTAATTTGATTGATTTCGGAAAAGTTAGGGACCACAGAAGCTAAAAAGTAAAATATTGGTCAAAATGTAATATTTTATAAAAAGTTAGGGACCAAAATAATTTTTGTCCGAGTGAATGATCTACATGTCTTATTTGCGCACAAGTTATATTATGTTGCAGGAGTACGATAATAACGTGCTTCTGATAATGTTGTGCCATTCATGTGAACAATGATGGGAGTCATGTTGTCTGATGAATGACAGTTATTGATGTAGCAATATTTGATGGTAGGATTAAAAGTAGGGAATAGAGACTCGGGGTAGATTCGAATTTTAGCTAAATGATTAAATGAATATGCCAGTGAGAATAAGTTATGGATAAGGATATTCTCTGTAACACCCCCCGACCCGACCCAGCCGGACCGACCCGGGGAGCGCTACTCGGACTTTCAAAATTTTTCAAAACTTCATTTTACATTTCAAAATCATTGTGAGCCCATAAAACAGTTTAGAAATCCTTTTCAAGTGAGCCCATAGCAATAAATAAACTTTTTTCGAAAATTCGGCAGAGTACCGTTTGTTTTTCGGATTTCCCAAAAACCTGCTTTTACACAAATCAATCCAAATTCACATTTTTCACAAACACTTCTATAACACTTTCAAACAGTTGCGCACTCTGCCGTTTAGTGCGACTTACCATCACAATTTATAAAATAAAACAAATTATTAAATAATTAATTGCAAAACATATTACAAAATGTATTTACAAATCCCCTGTATATGCATGCTTTCAGAATATATATATATATATATATATATATATATATATATATATATATATATATACATAACACAATATAGCTACCCAACTGTACAAATCTCTGGGACTCTGTCCGCAACTCTTTATCTCTTCAGTCCTTAGCCTCTTCCGGATCCCTGGTACCTACGCGTTAGAAACAAACTAACGCGCTAAGCATATAGCTTAGTGGGGGTACTATAAACTCAATTAAATAAATCAAAATATAAATATCTTTTAAGAATAAATAAACCACAATATATATAATTTATTTCGAATCAATTTCAAAATCAAATAAATTTCAAAATCAGAGCATTAAACAAATTCAATCACTTTAATTTCAATAATGAGGTCAAAATATAAATGCAATCAATAAAATTATTCGGTTCACCTTTCAATTCCAATCAATTCTGGCCCACTAGAATACTAAACATACTAGGACTGGAATATGGGTCAATGTGACGTCCGGGGTTGCCCCGCAACAACAGTCACTGATATCAATGTGATTGTCCGAGATTGCCCCGCAACAACAATCACTAGTATCATTGTGATTGTCCGAGATTGCCCCACAACAACAATCACTAAAATCGGTGTGATTGTCCGAGATTGCCCCGCAACAACAATGTAACATCCCGGATTTTGGGTAATTAATGTTATATATGTGAAAATAACTTTTACTTCTCAATCAGAGCTGATGGTATTGTGTGTTTCAGGGACAGGATTTGCATTCCAGAAAATGAAGAATTGAGAAAGATAATCCTGACAGAGGCACACAGTAGTTCGTATGCAATGCACCCAGGTAGCACAAAAATGTACAGAGACTTGAAAACTCAGTACTGGTGGTCTGGTATGAAAAAGGATGTGATAGAATTTGTGAATAGATGTATGACCTGTCAACAGGTGAAAGCTGAACATCAGGTTCCATCAGGATTGTTACAGCCAATAGCAATCCCTGAATGGAAATGGGATCGAATTACTATGGACTTTGTCACTGGATTGCCACTCACCCGGAGTAAGCACGATGCAGTATGGGTTATAGTGGACCGGTTGACGAAGTCAGCACACTTTCTACCTGTCAGAACTGACTACTCCCTGGATCGACTAGCAGAATTGTATATCAGAGAGATAGTCAGATTGCATGGAGTGCCTGTATCCATCATCTCAGATAGAGATCCGAGGTTTACATCCAGATTCTGGAAGAAGTTTCAAGAAGCCTTGGGTACTCGACTGAGTTTCAGTACAGCCTTCCATCCGCAGACAGACGGACAATCGGAAAGGGTGATTCAGGTGCTTGAAGATATGCTCAGGAGTTGTGTAATTGACTTTGAAGGAAGTTGGGCGGATCATCTTCCATTGATTGAATTCGCCTACAACAACAGTTACCAGTCGAGCATAGCTATGGCACCGTATGAGGCACTGTATGGAAGGAAATGTAGGACTCCAGTATGCTGGACAGAGTTAGGAGAGGACAGGTTAGTAGGCCCAGACTTGATCAGACAGACTGAGGAAAAGGTGAAGATTATCAAGGATCGATTGAAAGTTGCTTCTGACCGACAGAAATCATATGCGGATTTGAAAAGAAAAGAGATAGAATATGAAGTCGGTGAGAAAGTATTTCTGAAAGTATCTCCGTGGAAGAAAGTGCTCAGATTTGGTAGAAAAGGTAAGTTGAGTCCTAGGTTTATTGGGCCATACGAAATCATTGAACGTGTGGGACCAGTAGCCTACAGACTTGCTTTACCTCCAGAATTAGAAAAGATTCATAATGTGTTCCATGTATCGATGCTGAGGAGATACAGATCTGATCCTTCCCACAGAGTTCAGGCCGAAAGTATTGAGATCAGACCAGACCTGACATATGAGGAGGAACCAGTGCAGATTCTTGACCGGGAAATCAAAGAGCTAAGAAATAAAATAGTGCCACTAGTGAAAGTTCTCTGGAGAAATCATAAAGTCGAAGAATGCTACCTGGGAGAGCGAAGAAACGATGCGACAGCAATATCCCCAACTGTTTCATTGAGGTAAATTCGGGGACGAAATTTCTTAAGAGGGGAAGAATTGTAACATCCCGGATTTTGGGTAATTAATGTTATATATGTGAAAATAACTTTTACTATTTGAGGGGGTGAAAATGATTTCCAGCGGACTAGATTGAAAGGTTGAAAAATTGATGTATGAAAAAATTGAAAATTGAACCAGAGAGTATCGCGACCTGGTCACCGCGATCACAGGTCGCGATGGCTCGCTCGCGGTGGAAAACGTCGAATTCGGGCAGTAAGCAACGCGAGCTCCAGCGCGACCAAGGCGCGCTCGCGATGAAGGCGGTGCGAATGGTCCAGTGAGCATCGCGACCTGGTGGCGCGACCACAGGTCGCGACGGCGGTCGCGGTAGCGAAAAAAATATAAAAAAAAAAAAAAGAAGCTTCTCGCAGAAGCGAGAAAAACAGAAACAGCAAGAAGAGAGAGAAAGAGCCGAGGAAAAAAAGAAAGAAAAGAGAGAAGAAGAAGAAAGAGAAGGAAGAAGAAGAAGAAGAAGGAAAGAGAAGAGAAAGAAAGGTGTAGGTGAAGAGAAAAGGAAAGGAAAAGGGAAAGAAATCGTGGAACCGTGGTTTGTCGAACGAAAACACGGATTCCAGGTTGGTGTACTTTTGTTTTCGGAATCTTTACGAAAAGTATTTCGTTATCGTTTATGTTTTCGTTTTTGTTTTCATTTCTCGTTTTCGTTTCGTTTTCGATTTCGTTAAAAGTTTTCGATTTCGATTATTCGTATGAAAAGTGTTTATTTTATATGTAAAATCGATGATTTGTAGATCTATGGTTGATTTCGGACCGATTTTATGATAGATTGTATTTCGATTGTATTTTCGAACATTTCGATTTCGTTAAAACACTTGATTTAGATTTTCGTAAAATTATTGAATATATTTCTTGAAGAATATTATGTGATTTGTATGTTATTGTTATTGAGTAACTATTGCGACATTTATTGTGAATTTAGTTTATCGGAAACGGCCCTAGGATACTTAGACATAGAAATGGATATAGGAGGTTGGTATACCAGCTGGGTTTTACTGAGCAGTACTGCGCCGATACTGATTGATTGATATTGATGATTCTGATGTACCTCCTCTTGGATTCGTCCAGAGGCTGGGAGATACGTACCTCCTCAGGATTCGTCCTGGGGGTTAGGAGCCATGTACCTTCCCAAGGATTCGTTCCTGGGATAGGGAGTTATGTACCTCTCTAGGTTCCGTACCCACGGTCCTAGAGTTGGGAGACACGTACCTCCTCAGGATTCGTCCTGGGGGTTGGGAGCTTGACCCATATTCCAGTCCTATTATGTTTAGTATTCTAGTGGGCCAGACTTGATTGGAATTGAAAAGTGAACTGAATGATTTTATTGATTGCATTCATATGTTGACCTCATTATTGACATTAAAGTGATTGAATTTGTTTAATGCTCTGATTTTGAAATTTATTTGATGTTGGAATGGATTCGGAATAAATTATATATATATATATATATATATATATATATATATTGTAATTTATTTAATTGAGTTTATAGTACACCCACTAAGCTATATGCTTAGCGCGTTAGTTTGTTTCTAACGCGTAGGTACCAGGGATCCGGAAGAGGCTAAGGATTGAAGAGAGAGAGAGTTGCGGACAGAGTCCCAGAGATTTGTACAGTTGGGTAGCTATATTATCGTTATGTGTATATATATTCTGAAAGCATGCATATACAGGGAATTTGTAAATATGTTTTGTAATCAATTATTTATGATTCCTGTCCTTTATTATTAAAATGTTTGTAAATATTAAAGTCTGATTTGTTTTATTTTATAAATTGTGATGGTAAGTCGCACTAAACGGCAGAGTGCGCAACTGTTTGAAAGTGTTATAGAAGTGTTTGTGAAAAATGTGAATTTTGGGATTAATTTGTGTAAAAGCAGGTTTTTGGGAAATCCGAAAAAAAACAAACGGTACTCTGCCGATTTTTCGAAAAAAGTTTATTTATTGCTATGGGCTCACTTGAAAAGGATTTCTAAACTGTTTTATGGGCTCACAATGATTTTGAAATGTAAAATGAAGTTTTGAAAAATTTTGAAAGTCCGAGTAGCGCTCCCCGGGTCGGGTCGGGGGGTGTTACAAACAATCACACAATAATAACGGCGCAGTACTGCTCAGTAAAACCCAGCTGGTATACCAACCTCCTATATCCATTTCTATGTCTAAGTATCCTAGGGCCGTTACAATAAACAATTTTTTTTTTAAGTAATCACAGTATAGTACAAAGCATAAACAATAGTCCTGCGAACAACTAAATCAAGTATTTTTCACAAATCGTAACAATCGAAATATTCGAAAACGAAATCGAAATACGATCTATCACAAAATCAGTCCAAAATCAACAATAAAGACATCAAACATCAATTTTTCATATACAATAAACAATTTCCATACTAATAATCGAAAACTGAAATCTTCCAACGAAATCAAAAATGAAAACGAAAACGAAAACGAAAACGAAAACTGTCAACACAATCGGAAACGAAAACGAAAACAAAAACTAAAAACAAAACAATAACGAAAGACTTTTCGTAACGATTCCGAAAACAAACGTACACCAACCTGGAATCCGTGTTTTCGTTCGACAAACCGCGGTTCCACGATTTCTTTCCCTTTTCCTTTCCTTTTCTCTTCACCTACACCTTTCTTTCTCTTCTCTTCTCTTTTCTTCTTCTTCTTCTTCTTCCTTCTCTTTCTTCTTCTTTCTCTCTTCTTCTTCTTTTTCTTCTTCTTCTTTCTTTTTCTCGGCCTTTTCTCTCTCTTTTCAGTGTTCTGTGATTTCTGGCTTCCTCGAGAAGCCACTTTTTTTTTTTTTTTTCGCTACCGCGACCGCCGTCGCGACCTGTGGTCGCGCCATCAGGTCGCGATGCTCACTGGACCATTCGCACCACCTTCATCGCGAGCGCGCCTTGGTCGCGCTGGAGCTCGCGTTGCTCACTGCCCGAATTCGACGTTTTCATCGCGAGCAGTTCATCGCGACCTGTGGTCGCGGTGACTGGTCGCGATGCTCACTGCCAGAAATCGCGTTTTCCACCGCGAGCGAGCCATCGCGACCTGTGGTCGCGGTGACCAGGTCGCGATACTCTCTGGTTCAATTTTTAATTTTTCATACATCAATTTTTCAACCTTTCAATCTGGTCCGCTGGAAATCATAAAATTAATTACAATTTTTCATACATTTAATTACATTTTCACCCCCTCAAATAGTAAAATTTATTTCCACATATATAAAATTAATTACCCAAAATCCGGGATGTTACATTCTCATCGGTCGAATGGATTATTATCCGTCAATTATTTGATTGTTTATTTATGGAATTTTGGAGGCAATTATTATTATTTATTTATTTGAAAAAATTGGAGGCAATTACTTTAAAAACCAGTTAATTAATTAAACTGTATAAAATCTTCATTGTAACGAAAAATATCTAAATACTATGTTATAATAAATTTATAGTTATACGTTGAATTTTAGAACTAACTACAATATTTAATATATGATCAATACGACTTATACCACATTATTCCATCCCAATACACATAGCAGCTGAGATAAAAATTAATAGATGGATACACATTAATGATGATTTATCTCACTTATCATGTGGATTAATTCATCAATAACCACCTCAATTGCTAAGTGTGTTGAATGAAAGAGATGAGATTTGAATTGTTATTACTATTAACATATATATATATATATATATATATATATATATATGTAATTCATAGATGATTATGCTTTTCTAATGAGATTTTAAGTGGCAATTAAAAGGAGGTAACAAATCTCCTCTTTGATGTTTTGAGTTCGCATCTTGAATTCTGGGGCTCGGATCATAAGCCGGTCCTCCTTTAGTGTTCTGTTGGTTCCTTTCGATAGGGGGCTATCCACAATGGTAATCGTCGTCGGTTTCACTTCGAAGACTGCTAGGCAGATTATTCTGAGTATGGTGAAATTATCAAAGATAATTGGGGTGTTAATGAGGTTAACTGTTCATTCTCATCCATCTCTTGTCATATTCTTCGTTGCTCTGCGTCCTTAAAATTTTGGAATGCGTAGAACCTTCTTTATCTTCACAACAGTATTACTGCTAAACATTATATTCTTCAAAGGTTGAGTTCTGATGCTTCGGGTTCCTCTTGGGGGGCCATTCGGTTAGTTGAGAAAGAGCTAGATGTCCTCCTCTACATGGAAGAAACGTACTGATGGTAGCATTCTCGTTCCTCCTTATTGAAAGAAGGAGACCGAAACACTCATTACTTTCATCTCAAGGCTTCTAATCGAAGAAGGAGAAATAGCATGGAGGGGCTTCGAGATGCTGGTGGTAACTGGGTTACTTCTAAAAAAAGGTATGGTGGGTGCCATTCTTGATTACTTTCGACCGTTGTTTTTGTCTTCTAATTCAGGTGCTGAAATGTTTGATCAGATCATGAATTGTGTTAGTCCTAGAGTTTCTAATAGTATGAATTGTTCCCTGGATGCCCTGTTCACTAGTCAGGAAATTAGGAAAGCTGTTTTTCAAACGTCTCCCTCCAAAGCCCCGGGTAGGGATGGTATGTCCGCTCGATTCTACCAAATGTACTGGGAAACTATTGGGCCAAATGTCACTGCGGCTTGCTTGGATGTTTTAAACTATTAGTCCTCGATTCTACCAAATGTACTTAAGAGAAGGAAGAAAGATGTCGGGGGTTACTTGGCTCTTAAGTTAGACATGTCCAAAGCTTATGACCGGGTCGAGTGGAGCTTCATTGGTAGTATGATGCGAGTGTTGGGTTTCTCTCAGTCTTGGATTCAAAAGATCATGGCGTGCATCTCCTCAGTTTCTTATTAGTTTCTCCTGAATGGCGAGACAGTTGGGTTTCTTAAACCTGGGAGAGGGCTCCGGCAGGGAGATCCCTTATCACCTTATCTGTTTCTCATATACGTAGAGGGACTGTCTTCCCTACTCCGGAAAACGGATGTGGATGGCTCGATTCATGGTCTTTAGTATAGGCACCTAGGACCTCGAATCTCCCACCTTTTCTTCATTGATGACAGCCTCCTATTTTTTAAAGCTAACTCTGCTGAATGTGGTTCTATTAAAAATATTTTGCAGATGTACGAGACAACTTATGGCCAGGCTATCAACCTAGCCAAATCAGCTGTTTGTTTCAACAAGGGCTCATCGACTTCTTATCAAACCTTGCTATTTAATATCCTTGGTGTGCCTTTAGTCCACTGCCATGATAAGTACTTGGGCCTTCCCAGTTTTGCAAGGAGAAGCCAAAAAGCTCTCTTCCAGGCCATTATCGATCGTGTCTGGAGCAAGCTTCAGGGGTGGAAGTCTAAGCTTCTGTCAGCTGGGGTAAAAAAGATCCTTATTAATGCAGTCGTGCAGTCGATCCCAGCCTATTCTATAAATCTCTTCAGGCTTCCTAAGAAGCTGATTCGGAACCTACACAGGCTAGCATCTCAGTGCTGGTGGGGTAGCAGCGCTTCTTCCAACAAAATTCACTAGTGCAAGTGGGAGGTGTTGTGTAAGAACAAGTTCCAGGGGGGCTTGGGTTTTCAAGACCTGAAGTGCTTTAATTAGGCGATGCTCGCCAAGCAGTGCTGGCGCCTTATTTCTCACCCTAATTCTTTGGCAGCAAGGGTCCTCAAGTCCATTTATTATCCTCATGGGTCCTTTTTGGATACTATGGTTGGTTCTCGCCCTCATTCGTTTGGCCGAGTTTTTTATAGGGCCGGAGGTTAGTTGAGTTGGGGTCTCGCTGGAGAATAGGCAACGATGCCTTCATTTCTATTTACGACGATTGCTGGCTTCCTTCCCCGTCTACCTTTAAAATCTACTCCCCGGTGAATTTGAATCCCTTGGCAATTGTGGCAGATTTAAAGACTCCTAGTGGCGGTTGGAATTCGAATTTGATTTGGAGCTCTTTTCTCCCGGATGAAGCTAAGCTAATCCTTAATCTTTTTTGCTGCTCCTTGCCTCACTCTGATGCGCTTATGTGGCACTTTAGCAAATTCAGGCTCTATAGAGTTAAGAGTGGTTATTGGGTTGCCATGAAGCACAAGCACTGCCTCTCCTCTCCTTCTTACTCAGTTTCCTCTGGTCCCTCTTGTTGACAGTCTCTTTAGGGTGTTAAGCTCCCAAGCAAAATCGAAGTCTTCATTTACCATGCTTGTAATAACTGGCTGCCCGCCCTTTCTACCTTAAGTAGCCCGCATCTTGAGGTGATGGTTTTCTGCCCTTGCTACAAGTTAGAGGCTGAAACTTTTTTTCATGATGTCTAGAATTGCACTGCTCTGAAGGTAGTTTGTGGTTATTTCCCTTCTTTATCTAACAGTCCTTCTGTTGGGTCATCTTCTTCTTCTTTTTTGGATTTTTATATGCACTGTTGTGTGGTTTTGAATGCCCACGATCTGCGTGTTTTGTTGGTTGTGTTGTGGAGATTATGGTATCGTCGTAATAAGATTGTTCATGAAAATATTATCCTCCCTGCCTGTGATGTTTTTGCTTGGGCAGCTTCTTTTGTAGATTACTTTGATGTTGCGAACAGTGTTTTTATGCCTTCTCAGCCTCTTGCGGTGCTGCCTTCGTAGGAACCTCCTGTAGAGGGTTGGTACAAACTCAATGTTGATGCTTCGCTGAAAGTTGCAGACTGTTTGGTGGGTTTGAGGGATGTCATTCGAGACTCGAAGGGGTTGTTTATAGCAGGTTTATCCCACAAGCGCGTTGGGTCAATTTCGATTGAAGTGACGGAGGCTTTTGCTATTTTAAATAGTTTGCACCTAGCCATTGAAGCTGGGTTCTCTCGTTTGCTGGTTGAATCTGATGCTCTTAATGTCATAAACTACCTCCTTTTGTTTGATCCTTCTCTTTCGAAAGTTGGCTTAATTATTTCGGATAGTCTTGCTCTTTATTTTAGAGCTAATGTTAGGTTCTCTTTTGTTCCTAGGCTTGCTAATTCTATTGCTTACTCGATAGCTAGATGTAGTTTTCCTGTTTTGGATATTTGTATTTGGTTGGAGGATACTCCTTCTTAATTGGATCAGAGTTTTCTATCTGATTTCCAAACCTAATTTGTTTGTGGTTGCTTTGCTTTGTTGCTATTCTAGGCTTCAAAAGGAAGGGAAAAAAAAAAAGTCTTCAATATACATTGAAGCTCTCAGACCTGAATATGTCAATACATAAAATGGGAATGAGATGATAATTACTATCATATCAAAAAATATAAAATAAAATAAAATAAAGGGTAGCAAGAAAACTAAAGATACATGTATGTATTTTAAATTTTCTTTAATATTTTAAAAAAAAGAAGAAAACTACTTGCCCTAATTACCCATCTAGAATTGCAAAAAAAAAAAAAGAACTGGTCTAGGACTACACTGTCACTGTGTATATGTTTTTTAATTAATATAGGAGAGTGACCCAATGAAATAGGTGCACAATTGTTCTTATTTTTTTCTTTTGACCAATTAAAACAAGCCAGATCATGATGCTCCTCATTATAAAAAGAAAAGAAAAAAACATTTGTTAATTGAAAGCAATGAATCTAGATTCTAGAGTACATTTGACTAATGGCCCACTTTCCGAGGTCTCGAGGACGTGTACGGTTGCTGATCAAAGTGAACTTTGATGGTAAGTGATTAACGTCTATACTAAATCTTTATTATTTAATATCTACAAATAATTTGGGAAAAGTTTAAAATAAGAATTTTTATAAAATAAACTTTAGGTTCAATACTTCAATATTTGAATGGTTTTTAAGAATTAATATTTTATCTAAGAGCATCTCCAATATTATTATGCATTTAGAGAAAATTAAGTATCACATAGGATTTATATTAAAAAAGTTAAGAAAATATTCTTCAATACAATTATCTAACTTTAATATTGATATGATGTGGCAAAATAAAAGTTAGAAAATATTAAGTAGAGATTTTAATTGTAGATATTCTCCTTTATATACTGACTAGAATTTTTAATTTTTTCACTAATAAGATTTTAGCATTTTGTCAATGCATTTAATTATCATATTGAATTAAGAGAGAATGTAACAAATAACTTATGATGTTAGTTTAAAATTATTATTTAAATATTTATATTGGAAAAATAAAAATATATTTTTATAATTTTTTTTAATAAGGTAGATCCATATTAGTTAAAAATATTGATATGATACTATTTCAATACTCAAAAATATATATTTATATTAGAGATACGCTAAGCTGTCCATTAGTAAAAACCCATTTAGATCACACAAACTATCATATTGTAAAAATATCAAAGAATGACAACTTTCGAAAAATAACAAATAATATAATAATGAAAAAATGGGATCATTTAATTTATATATTAAAAAGTTGATAATGGGGCTCACATGTCCTCCACAAAAATACAAAAAATTGAAATTGATTTCTTAAAAGTACAGCTTCAATGGATTCTCCACTAATTTCATGCTACCAAATGCCCCCTCACCGTTTAGATTTTCTTTTCAACAAATAAAACTCAACTTACATAAAGTTTATTAAATTATATTTATAATAAAAATTTATAAAAATTTAAGCTGAATACCATTAATATTAAATTTAATTGTTAAAATATAAAATTAACAATTAAAAATAAAAAAAATAAAAAAAGAAATTATAAATTTATAATAAATTCACTATAGATTCACTGTAAATCGTGAATAAAAAGAAGTTCGAACATATTTTTTAATGATCAAACTTAATATCAGGAGAATTCAGTATAAATTTCTATAAATTTTAATTATAAATATAATTTAATAAATTTTAAATAAAATTTAGTGTTATTTTATTTATTTTCTTTTTATATTTTTTTGTGCATAATTTTATTCGGAGAATCAAGCCTTCATAGATGACGATAACCACACCACAAGAACATGTCAAATGTTATACGCCCGAGGTAATATGATGACTTTTTCAAAATCTATATATTACGATTAAGGAAGTTGATAATTTAAAAAAGTTGTTGATGATTTTGAAGGAGTCGTGTGAATACTTTTGCCCTTTTTGTAATTATATTTATATTATATGATCAAGTGAGATTTATTATAATGACCACCAAGTCCCAATTATACGGGCCTCCACGTGATGATTTGAAAATTCATTACAAAAGCCATGTGATATGTAATTGCACGTGCCGCAGACCACGAGTTGCTGTTTTGAAATTGAAAGGTGTTATTTTTTATTTTTTTATTTCTTAAAGTAGTGTATAATTATATATTTATTTAAAAAAATATTATAAGCTAATTATATAAGTTATTATAAGTTTAATTTTATAATAAATTAAAATTATTTGTACAATTAAATTATTTTTTATTTTTTAAAATAATTACAATTTTTTTATATTCTGTATTGGTTGGTTGTAAATGAAAATAAAATTAAGAAATGAATGGATGAGTTTGATTTTTTTTTTCTTTTTTTTGTGTTTTTTTTTTTTTTTATGTTTTATATTAGTTGGATATGATGAAAATGAATGAGTTGGAGATGATGATGAAGTTGATGGTAATGATGAGAGAATTTTATGTTTTTTTTATGCTTTTTTTTTTTCTTTTGTTGTGTGATAGAAATAGAATTAAGGAAGAAATGAATGAGTTTGAATTATTTTCTTCTTTTGTGATAACTTTTTTTTATTGGTTGGATGTGATGAAAATAGATGAGTTGTTAATGAATATGAAGTTATGATGAACTTTTTCTTCTTCTTTTTTTTTAATGAGTTTATTTTTAAAATTAAAAATAAAAATAATTAATTTTTTACAGGATTAATATGTTATATATTCTTTTATTTTAGCTTTTAATTTTTTTTTTGTAATGTATTTATTTTTTAAATTGAAAAAATAAAAAGAAAATAAAAAATAATTTAATTATATAAATAATTTTAACTACGGATAGAATTAAAATTATAATAACTTATATGGTTAGCTTGTAGTATTTATTTAGATAAAATGTGATTATATAATACTTTAGGGTCAATATAGAATTTGATTGTTTAGTTCAGTAACCAAAAAAGTTAAACTACCTTTGATCAATAGTTTGACTTAAAGGTAGGAGGTATTTATACTATTTTTTTAGATATTTATTTAAAATTTCATTCATATCATTAAACTTAGAAAAGTTAAAAAAAAAATATATAGACACTTTCTCGTTCTTCGTTAAAAATGGAAGCACTACACATAACATAACGCGCGAGTTTGACCGTCAACCACCAAGATCAGATTCACATTGCTTGCATGCATGATGATGCATGTCTCATAAAATGGTAAATTAGGAAAGTCTAAATTTTAATTTTATACTGTGGTATGATTTTGAAAGATCTAAGGGGAGTGGTTAGATGCCATATCTCGACCAAGGATACAAAATGAATTATATTATTAAAATTGTTATTTTAACTGTGGACCATTTATAGCTGATAGTAATGACATCTATCAGTAAAATGGAAGTGCCAAATTCTAGTTCTCTTTCCGAAGTTAAAAAAAAAAAATAAGTTTCTTTTAATTCATTAAATACATTTTTCATAATAAAGTGATCAACGGGAGAAAAAAAAATATAGATATTAAATTCTTCCTTATTTGGACTAAATTTGACAAAAATATTTATAGAAAAAAAAGTTAAAGAGTATCTTTTTTGTATTACTCCCGATAAAATTTTGATAAATTTTATTTTAACTGTATATATTTTAAATCTGACACAAACAAGTTAGGAGTATACAGAGAGATTGTTGAGATTATTCAATACATTAATTGCCCAAATATATACTAATACAAGTATTGTAGAGAAAACTTTCGCACATATTATAATAATTGCATATAATGATATTTAAATTCCCTGCTATAATTGTGGAAGGAAGGTGCACATCGCTTGAGATTTTATTTATACATTTGTTTTTAATTTATTATTTTGAAAATATTTGTTTAATTTTTATTTATTTTTAAATATATGTTGATTCTTTAGTTATGAAGTTTTCACATGTAAAATGCATTGAATGAAATTTTTTATTTTACAACACATTATAGGTATTACTACAAATCATAATGATTATTTTATTTATTTGATTTGACGATGGAAATTGAATTTAAAATTCCACATTAATAGAAAAGTGCATGAAAATATTGACATTTAAATTTACAAATTTAAAAATTTATAAAAATGAACCATGATTTGAACGGTAATCTCTCAACATTAATATAAAAAGTGAATGAAAATGATGAATTTTTAGATTTACAATTTTAAAAAGGTCAAATTACAATGAAATATCCTGGCGTTTGGCTATATTGTAATGAAATCGTATTTTTCCTTAAACTACAATCAAGTACCTCAGATAATTATTAATGTGGTCCTAAATAATTTAAAAATATTATTTTTTGATTTATTTTTACTTTTTTAACTCACATGGTTCCTACTTTTTTCAAAATATATCAATTTAGTCCCTATAACTAAAATTTTGATGGTCAAACGTGACATAAAGTATAAATTAATCATCTTACCCTTTTTTATTAAATTAGCAAGACAATTTTACCCTCCAACTTTTTATATTTTAACTATTTTACCTATTTGGATAGTTCAGTAAAAAATAACTCAAATTATTTTTTAAAAAAGGGAGAAAATTATTTTGGTCCCTAGCTTTTTATAAAATATTACTTTTTGACCGATATTTTACTTTTGAGCTCCTATTGTCCCTAACTTTTTCAAAATTAATCAAAATAGTCCTTCTGTTAATTTGTCGTTAGAAAAAGTTAACTGGGTAAGGATTATTTTTATCTTTTAATATAATAGGTACCAGATGATGACACGTATATATCCATAAATAATTAATATAATAATTTAATAATATTAAATGATTTATAAAATTAAAATATACCCACCACATCCCCAACTTAACCCCACCCATTCATTTACAAAATTACTTTCAAACAAAGTCAACAGCTCCACCCCACGCTATACCCACGCCTTTTCACTTTCAGACCCACACAGGCCTTCACACCGCCATTGTTGTTCCTCTAAGCACCACTAACTCCAGCTACAGTTCCTTTGTCTCTTTGGCGACGAACCCCAACGATGAATGAAGCCCAACTGTATCTTGACAAAGAAGCAAAACTCGACGAAGAAGTAAAACCCGACCGACGAACGAGGAGGACGATGAACAACTGTATCTCCGGCGGCAGCGAAGCGTGACGACGAACGAGGAAGACGAACTCAAATTCGAACACAGTTCCAACTTTATTTTTTATTTTTTTTTATTTTTTGTTGTGAAATGCGCTAATTCAATTAGGATGAGAGACCATCAGATAATCCTGGTGACAACTTTTAAGATTTTCTATATGTTGTCAATTTCTTAAACAAACCAATAGATACTCTTCTTAAATAGCAATTAAATGATAACTTTGATTTTCAGTTGAGAAAGTGAAATGTAGGAGCAATTATAGTAATAGTTATTTGTAAATAATAGTAACAGCAATTATACTAAATGATAACTGCAGCTTATTTGTAATAGCAATTATAGTTTTCTCGTTGTTTTCATATGTGAGCAAAAGTGAGTAGCCTGTTCTTTGTTTACTTAACAGTAGTAATTCCATGACATGGCTGGGTACTACATTTTGCTTAACAGTGCAATTTAATTGTTGATGCAACGATTGTTCACCAATCAATAACTGTCCACCGATCTTCTTCACCTCTGGTGTGATAACCTGCAAAGAGCAAGGTTAGAAGGAAACACCGACTTCATAGTCGGTATCAACTCTCCGACTATCAAGTTAGAAGACAATGACTTTTGAATAGACCACCGACTACTTCCTATTTTACCTCTCAATCTAGACCTTTCTTTTTTCTCTTGCCTTTTTACCAGGCCTACAACCCTTATTTATATTACCTTTTACTGATTTGGAGCTAATTTGTCACTTGTCAAGTTGGACACCTATCGCTTGGCATAATAAAATTTCTTGAGTTGACATATTTACTGTTCCCAGGAGTGTTACTGTAACACCCCCTGACCCAAATCCACTCAGACTGAATCAGGGAGCGCTACAATGTACTAAAAGCTAACTTTTACTGTAGATAAACATTATATTAAAAACCTTTGAAAATAGTCCAAAGAATTTTCGAAAATCTTGCCAGAGTTTTCTCTGTTTTTCTGACTTTCCAAAACCTGTTTATTTATAAAATCAACTTCCAAATTCTCAAATCAATTTTGCGCACCCTTCCAAATATAGTGCGACTTACCAACCAATTTATCACAATATAATTTATAAAGATTCACATAACATAAACATATCATAAAATATTTACATAGCGGAAGGTCGTTAAATATTTACAAACAGTTTCTGTATATGCATACGGTATCAAAATATATAAACTTAATACAAACAAACTACCAAAATGTATGCAGGAAAGATGTGATCTTGACTCTGGTTCTGCAACCTCTACTCTTCTTTATCTTTTTCGCCTTTGGAACCTTTGTTACCTGCGTGCGAGAAAACTCAACACGCTAAGCATATTGCTTAGTGGATGTACACAAAATTGTATATACAAATATTTTATATCAATTAAAACTATAAATAACAAATATATAAACAATATATGGGGCTCATATCAAATCAAATATCCAAAAGCAATTAACAGACATATTTTCTTAATGTCTCAAACGTTTCCAGATAACAAATCAATTTCAGATTGGGCTCCTGACATACAAAACATAAGTTATCGGACTGGATTACGGGTTGTTCGGTATTGGACGCAAATGGGGCTACTCACCGAACATTAGATCAGAATGGAACACCAACGGAATCACCCGCTGTAAATGTCCCATGACAAATTTCAGAACCTTAGGACCGGCACTTGGGGCCTGCACTATCCAAAGGGTGGTATAATCGGCACAGTACTGTTCAAACAGAAACCCAATTGACATGTCAACCTCCTATATCCATATCTATGTTTATACACATCAGAGCCAAAATGTTTTCTCCAATCCAATGTCAACATATTTTATTTCTTTCCGAATAATCGAATTCAATTTCAATATATATCAATATATTTATATTTTTACAAATTCAAATTTCATCAAATATAATATAACGGAAATATACGAATATATTGATAAATCAATAATCATATTCAATCAATCCAAAATATACTGAAACGTATTTCATAATTCCGTTTCGAATCAAATTGCCCCAAAATCATTTTCCGATACATTTCACAATATAATATAATTTAAATCACTTTCAACAATATATTTCCATAACACTATTAGAACCAAATCGTATTCACATCAATCCGAAATCGGTTTCAAACTATCCATTCTACTCAATATAGTTCAAATAATTCAAAAACTATAAAATTCGACAATTCCGAAAATTTCTGGAAAACTGAAAAAATTCAAAAACTCGTATACATCGAACCTGAACTATATTCGATAATCAATATAATTCAAATAACGCAAATTTAATCAATTTCAATCAATCTGAAATATTCTGGAAACTGAAAAAATTCCAAAACACGTATATATCAAATCTAAACTATAATCTATAATCTATATAATTCAAATAACTCAGAAACTCTAAAATTTAACAATTCCGAAAATTTCTGAAAAACTGAAAATTCGAAAAATACGTATACACCAAACCTGAAAGCTTCCTCCTTCTTCTTTCCTTCTTCTCTTCCTCTTTTCTTCTTCTTCTTCTTCTTTTCTCCTTCTTCTTCTTCTTCTTTTTCTTCTTTCTCTCTCCTCTTCTTTCTTCTTTCTCTCTCGTTTTAATTTTGTGATGTTTCTGTTTCTGTGTTGTTTTGCTTCAATTTTGGTTTATGAAGCTTCACCGCTTCATCATGCGGTGCTATATTTTTTTTTTAAAATTTTTGAGCCATCGCGACCGGTACCGCCACCGGTGGTCGCGTCGCTTCGGTCGCGTTGTTCACTGGTCGAAATGTGCCACTTTCGTCACGAGCTAATCATCGCGATCTGTAGTCGCGATGTGGTCGCGGTACTCACTGCCCCAAATCATCCTTTTCACCGCGAGCTGCTCATCGCGATCCGTGGTTGCGATGAATGGTCGCGATGCCTACTGTCCAGATTTTCACCCTTTTCTTCGTGCATTGTTTTCGACCGTTCAAATTGGTCCACTATGAAACCTAAAAATATACATACATTTAATTACAATTTTCACCCCTCAAATCATAAAAATCATATTCACATATTTAAAATGAATTCTATCATACTTTTCATATGTATTCGAAATTAAGGATGTTACAGTTACTGTCCTTCATTACGTGTCAATAGACTCTACTGTTCATGACCTTTTACTGTACTCAACTATGGTTCGATGCTCATCAAAGCACCTACCGAAAGATTGCTTCGTTGCATCCACTGAGTAGTGTTCAGTGGACTAGCGTGCTGACTTGTGCGCCACATGTCAACTTTCCCTAAGTCTTTATCATTACCCGACTTTGGTACCATCATTTTTTCGAATTTTATCATTCGGTGGTCTTCTCCCATGTGATAAAATTTTCCTTTGAGGATCCATTCCTGCATTAAATGCTTTCCAGCCTTCCATATCGAGGAGGCGATAGGTCTTTCCTTGCTTTTACTATAATTTATTATCATTCATTCATTTGAGGCACCTCGCTATCATTTATTATGTGTTGTTACTAATTAATTAACTTAAAAATATATGTGCACTTTATTATATATATATATATATTATTATTTTTATTTAATGATTTATTATTATTTTTTGCGTCTCTTCACATCTAACAGTCTAGTGCATTGATTATGACATTTCGCTTTTTGAAACCTCGTGACCCTTCAGTTAGGCAACTGATTGCCCATAAAATGGACCTTGGTCCTTCGAATCTCTCATTTCTCTAACTTAGCCTATTTTCTCCATCCTCGATGGATGGTCTTATCGCATCATTGGAAGTCGATTTTTTGGTCAAATCGGTGGCGGGCCTTCTCGAATCTTCGTTGGTTGTCTCACTATCCTCCTCGATGGTCGTTTTCCTTCGTCTTCGGTGCTCGTTTCCCTTCGTCTTCGATGGACGATCTCCTTCATTTTTGGTGGATGATTTCCTTCGCTCTCGGTGGACGATCTCCTTCGTTTTCGGTGCACGATTTCCTTCGCCCTCGGTGGACATTTTTTCTACATCTTCAGTGATCATTTTTTTTTTCGCGTCGTAAGTTGTCGCTTCTTGTTGCACTCAGTGGTTGCTTTTTGGTGCACTCGGTGGGTGTTCGTTCAGAGTCTTCGGTGGTCATAGGTAAGCCTTCGAGTCTTCTATCATGTTTCTTCATTTTTCTTTTCTCAATGTCCTCTGAGTCTAGCTCAAGTTCTTCTGAGGCTAGCGCCTCCGAGTCCTCTTCGGGGTCTTCCTCGGAGTCTAGATCTGGTATGTCTGGGGACAATCTAGTAGAATCTGGGGGCAACCCAATTGGTTCTGGGGATAGTACCAAATCGGAGCACAGCTCAGAGCTCTCCATCTCTCTGGGTATAATACGGGGGTACAATTCAGAGGACTACCATCGAGGAAAATTGGACTTTACTAGATTCGCAGTCAACCATATTAGGGAAAATAGGATAAACAATACTAGATTGGTCGCCTTCAAGGAAGAGTTCTCCATTCCTCCCGAAGTCAAACTTAGTGTAACATCCCGGATTTCGAATTATTAAATTTAAATATGTGAAAATAAATTTTGTGATTGGAAGGGGTGTAAATGTAATTAAAAGTATGTTTATTTTTATGATTTCCAGGTGGACCAGATTGAATGGTCAAAAATGAAGTATGAAAAATTGAAAACTGAAGCAGAGAGCATCGCGACCTGGTCACCGCGACCACAGGTCGCGATGGCTTGCTCGCGGTGGAAAACGCAATTTCGGGCAGTGAGCATCGCGACCAGTCACCGCGACCACAAATCGCGATGAACTGCTCGCGATGAAAATGGAAAAATCTGGCAGTGAGCAACGCGACCAAGGTACCGCGAGGTGTGCTCGCGATGAAGGCGGTGCAAACGCTCCAGTGAGTACCGCGACCTGGTGTCGCGACGACGGTCGCGACAGCTGAAAAATATAAAAAAAAGGAGAGAGGAGAGACCGAGGAAAGAAAGAAAAAAAAAAGAAAGAGAAAGAAGAAGAAGAAGAAAGAAAGAAGAAGAAAGAGAAGGAAGAAGAAGAGGAAGAAGAAGAGGAAGGAAAGTGTAGGTGAAAGAGAAAGGAAAAAGGGAAAGAAAAAAGAAAGCGTAGAATCGCGATTTCTCGAACGAAAAACGGATTCCAGGTAGGTGTACTTTCATTTTTCGGAATCGTTACGAAAAGTATTAAGTATTTCGTTTTCGTTTTCGTTTTCGCTTTCGTTTTCGTTCGTTTTCGATTTCGTTGAAAGTTTTCGTTTTCGATTTTTGTATGAAAGGTGTTTACTTTATATGTAAAATCGATGAATGATACACTTATTGTTGATTTTGAAAAGATTTTATGATAGATTACATGTTGATTGTATTTCGAATATTTCGATTTCGTTTTAAATAGTTGATTTAGATATTTATATGACTATTGTTGATGCTTTTGAAGAATATTGTGTAAAATTGTAGATTTACTGAGTAAATATTGATTTGTAACTGATTGTGAACCTAGTTTATCGGAAACAGCCATAGGATACTTAGACATAGACATGGATATAGGAGGTTGGTATACCAGCTGGGTTTTACTGAGCAGTACTGCGCTGATACTAATTGCTATTGATGATTATTATGTACCTCCTCATGGATTCGTCCAGGGGCAGGGAGACACGTACCTCCTCAGGATTCGTCCTGGGGGTTGGGAGCCACGTACCTTCCTAAGGATTCGTTCCTGGGATAGGGAGTTATGTACCTCTCTAGGTTCCGTTCCCACGGTCCTAGAGTAGGGAGATACGTACCACTCTTAGGATTCGTCCTAGGGTGGGAGTTTGACCCATATTCCAGTCCTAGTATGTTGAGTATTCTAGCGGGCCAGATTTGAAGTGGACTGAAAAGTGAATTGAATGATTTTATTGATCGAATTTATATATTGACCTCATTATTGAAATTAAAGTGATTAAAATTGTTTTATGCTTTGATTTTGAAATTTAATCGTTTTGAAAATGATTAGAAGTGAAAAAGACATATATTTTGTGAGTTGTTTTCCCATTAAGAGTTATTTATGATATTTCATATTTGAGTTTATAGTACACCCACTAAGCTATATGCTTAGCGCGTTAGTTTTGTTTCTAACGCGTAGGTACCAGAGATCCTGAATAGGCAAAGGATTGAAGAGAAGCTTCCTGCAGACAGAAGAGTAGAATCACAACTTTTGGGTAGATGTTTATGTTTAAGTGTACTATGTTTGATAGGCATGCATATACAGAGGATTTGTAAATATGTTTTGTAATATGTTTTGTAACTAATTGTTTATCGATTTCCGTTCCTCATTTTAGAATATTTGTAAATGATGACTTTTGAATTATTTTATTTTATAAACTGTTTGTGGAAGTCGCACTAAACGGCAGAGTGCGCAAGTGTTTGAAAATGAGATATTGAAGTGTTGTTGAGATTTGTTTTTGAATTGATTTGTTGAAAAACAGGTTTTGGGAAATCCGAAAAACAAACGAAACTCTGCCGAATTTTTGTAAAAAGTTTATTAAATGGGCTCACTCGAAAACGATTTTTAAAATAATAAACTCTATGGTTTCCAATGAGTCGAAAATTTGTTTTATGGGCTCACTTGAAAATGGTTTTAAAACTATCAACTTTTTGGTTTTCCAATGGTTTAAAATTTATAAATTATATGTATTGAATTGATGGGCTCACAACGGTTTTCGGTTTATAAAATGAATTTAGAAAGTTTTGAAAGTCCAAGTAGCGCTCCCTGGGTCGGTCCAGCCGGGTCGGGTCGGGGGGTGTTACACTTAGGATAACGAATATGGGGGAGCAAATTTCAAACCCCGAGCCAAGGTGTGTGGCTATCCACCCTGCCTTCCTTGAGATCAGGATGTGTCTCCCTTTACAGCCTTATGTCAAGAGGTTCCTTAGGAAAGTTGGTTTGGCTCCCGCCCAGCTGAATCCAAACAGTTGGCGTATTTTGATTGGGATGTGGTGCCTCTAGCGCCTTAGGGGGATAGATATTGATCCTACCCTCTATGAGATCAAGCAGTGCTACAAACTGGTCGGTCATGCTCGCGACAGTGACGGCTGGTGGTATCTTGTCAGTTGGAGCAAATTAGCCAGTCATTCACTTATTATCGGGCTTCCCACTTCGAATAAAGAGTGGAAGAAGACTTGGTTCGTTGCCACCACCAGATGGGGTCGAGAGCTGACAATCGGTGGACGAGAGCAGAGGGTTAAATCGGTATTCGGTTTCCCAGATTGGTGGTTTTGTTTTGTACTTCCTTTTTCAATCTCCCCTCTTTTTATTTTTTGCTAATAAATGTCGTCTTATTGATCAGGTCCTTGGGTGCGCGTCCATGAAAAGGACTTGACTACGGAGGAGCGCGATCATATAAACATTGCCCGGGGAACTCGGAGCGACCATCAACATATCGATCATTTGTTAGACACCTGAGTGCTCACTTCGGTGGACATCATCCCTCAATCAACTTCTCTAAGGTTGGCTAACTCGAAAATGAGCTTGGGAAAGAAGAGTAAGATTTTTGGGCCTTGAATTTTTGTGTTATAAATTCGTTGGCTTATAGTTAACTTACTTACTTTATTTTCTTTCCCTATTTCTCTCTTCTTCTTTTTTGTTATTTCAGGGAAGTTGGTTGGCAAGTCTCGAAAAAGAAAGATGCTTGATAAAGGAGCTGTGCCTTCAAAGAAAGGGAAGTCGGTGGCTCACAAAAGGCCTAAAAGGACTCTTCCCAAATCTAGCCTGGGAACCAAGGTTCCCCAAGAATTTGTGAAGGAAATCTCCTCGAAGCAGGCGTGCACCACTGCGGGGGTATCGAATTCTGTCATCCCCGAGTAGGAGGTTCCTGGAGACGTAGATCCCTCAAGTGCCATGCCTCGGGAGGCAAGTCCAAAGCGAGCAGCACTGAATCTGTCCAGGGGGGGTGATCGGAGGCAGGGACCTTCCTTTCACACTACCTTCCATCGGCCACCGATGGGCTCTAGAGTACCACCGAACTTTACTTCTTCCAAGCCCGGTGTGTCTCAGTCTAGCGTTGGTGCTATTTTCTCTCCTGACCAGTCAGTGGATTTTATATGTGATAATGCCAAGAATTTTTTAAAGTTTACCGATCCTAGCGCCACTGGGAAGATGACCAATGACGAGAGAATCCGCATTGCTACCGGATAGTTTTATACGGTGAGTCTCATCCTTTGGAATTTCTTATTGTCTCTTTTCACTGTCATTGTTATATGTTATTTTATTAATCTCCTATTTTGGTGGATAGGCAATTGGTAACTTTCGCCATCAAGAAACTAGGCTGCTAAAACTCTATCGTCAACTTGAGCATACCGAATCTGAACTTATTCACAAGAAGGATCTGCTCAGCTGCACTCAAAGGGACCTTGATGAGTCTCGTGATGAGGTTACTTGCCTGAAGGCTCAGGTGGCTTCCTTGAAGAAGAAGGCTGCTAGTGGGGCCAAAGCGGAGAAGTACAAGGAGAGACTAAAAATCGCTCGGAAGTTGATTACTCGCTTTCAGAATGAACTCCCCGACCGTGCGATTGATCGTTTTATGAAGTCCTCGGATTACATGAAGGCCATTAATGATGAATTCCAGTGGGGTTCGCTAGACACATAGTATTGGGTGTTGAAGGTTGATCCGAGCTTCGATTTTGAGAGGTTTGAGGAGATCAAGGCTGCTGAGTGGGGCACGGGTGAGGGAGCCGAGAAGGTTAATACTCCCGAGGAAAAGGAAGATTCCTTGCTTGTGGTTAACATTGATCTTTCTGTAGAGGAAGTTGAAGAAGTGGGTAGCGGCAGTAAGTAGCACTACGTTGTGTTCCAGCCTTTGCTTTTTCTATGACTGTTTGGGACTTATGGGATAGAATTTGTTAACTTCATCTCTTTTATGATTTTGTTGAGTAATCTTGGGTTCTACTTACACATGGACTTTGATTTTGTCGTTTAATTTTAAGTATTTGATTTTAAGCTTTTGATCGATTTTAATTCAGTAATTGACTTATGATTTAAGTTGCGCATTTTCCTTGTATTCTTTTTACAGCCGTCTATGTTCGGTGGTAGCACCATGATTATGATAAAACGAAATGAAAAACTTGTCTATATGCATTCGGTGGTCCCACGGGACTTCCTAATTATTTCAATCGGTGTTGGTCTCATAGGACTTCCTGATCATTCTGATCGGAGTTGGTCCCATAGGACTTCTCGATAATTTTGATCAGAGTTGGTTTTATGCATCCCAAACTATTCATACATGACCCATTAAGCGAATGACCATAATCGAATGAGATTTAACTTAATGAAAACTGGGAGGACATTAGAAGTCATCCTCTGATACATCTCTTCTTCTAAATTCAATGACTTACATTACGGGAGTTTTTGAGTAGCGTTCCCCCGAGCGTGAAGAGTCGATAGGTTCCATTTCTCGCCATTGACACCACCTGATACGGCCCTTCCCAATTATCATCGGGAGTCCCTTCTGCAAGGCTCTTTGTGCTTGGGATCACCTTCTTCAGCACTAACTCTCCTGGTTGAAACTTATTTACCCGTGCCCTTGAATTGTAGTATTTGGCTACTCTTTGTTGGAGTGCTGCAATCCTGAGGCTTACTTTGTCTAGCCTACTTTCCAGCTCGTCCAGGGCGACCCGGAGTTCAATTTCATTGTCGGTGGTGGAGAATCTGTCCACTCTTATGGTTTTCAGGGTTGTTTCAGTAGGCAGTACTGCTTCAGTCCTAAAGGTCAGTGAGAAGGGAGTCACGGAATGAG
Source organism: Xanthoceras sorbifolium (assembly GCA_003430845.1). Classification (NCBI taxonomy): domain Eukaryota; kingdom Viridiplantae; phylum Streptophyta; class Magnoliopsida; order Sapindales; family Sapindaceae; genus Xanthoceras; species Xanthoceras sorbifolium. Next base: position 19,678,181 of record CM010608.1, on the reverse strand, counting down.
GTGTGGTTCTTACTACCCATAGCACCTCCATGAGCTTTTCGACCCAGCCCTCTTTCTTGGATTCTAACTTGCATCTCATCAAGTGTTTAATCACTATGTTCGCAACTTCTACCTATCTATTGGTTTGTGGATATGCGAGGGATGTAAATCTGATGTTGATGCCGCTTTCTTGGCAAAACGCTTAAAAGTTTCGATTATCGAACTGTGTTCCATGGTCGGTCACTATAACTTCTGAAACCCCAAATCGATATAGTATGGCTTTCTTTATGAATTTCGTGGCCTTACTCTCCGTGATCCTCGCCAAGGCCTCCGCCTCTGCCCACTTAGTAAAATCATCGATTACGATAATCACATACTTCTTCTACGAGGATCCCATTAGCAAAGGCCCTATTATGTCGATTCTCCATTGAGCAAATGGCCATGGACTTGCCATCGGTGTCAACTCTTCTGAAGGTAGTCTGGGTACGTCGCCCGTCATCTGACATCTATCACACTTTAATGCAAGATCCCTTACTTCCCTGAACATGGTAGGCCAGTAGTACCACTGGCGGAGGACCCGGTGCCCTAAGTTCCTTCCTCTCAAGTGGCTTTCACATACTCCCTCGTGGATCTCTCGAAGGACCTTTTCAACGTTGGAGGTCCCCAGACACCTCAAGAGAAGGTGCGAATAACTTCTTTTGTAAAGCACATCATCATGGACCACATATCTCGGGGCTGTCCGTACAATTCTTCTCGCCTATAATCTATCTGTAGGGAGTTATTCGTCTTGAAGGAATTAGATGATTGGTTGCATCCATGACCTCTCATCCGTATTTTGTTTGGTGGTCATGGTTTCTTCTTCAACTTCAACACTTGGGTTAGGCAGCTCAGTTATTGTTATCGTCTGGGAGGGTCTAGCTTCGGTAGTGGAAGCCAATTTTGCCAAAGCGTCTGCTTAGGAGTTTTTTTCTCTAGATATTCTTGTAAATCTGCACTTCCGAAGTCTTTTGCTTAATGCCTTTACCATGTTCAGGTAGAGCATCATTGTCGTGTCTTTCGCCTAATAATCGTTGTTAACTTGATTCACGATGAGTTGCGAGTCGCTGAATATGGCCAGAAACTTAACTTTCAGCTTTATAGCAAGCCGGAGGCCTTGCACTGGAGCCTTATACTCCACTATGTTGTTGGTCGCCCAAAAGTCGAAACGGAGGGCCAATTGGGCTACCGTACCATTTGGGGATTGTATTATGATCCCTACTCCACTGCCATGTCAATTGGAGGATCCATATACAAAAAGTTTCTAAGAATCTTCCTCTGATCGGTCAATACTGAGGGCATCTCTGTGGATACTTTCTAATAAGAAGTCGGCTACTGCCTGACCCTTGATCGCACTTCTCGGCTTATAAGTAATATCAAACTCACTGAGCTCTACGGACCACTTGATCATCCGACCTGATGCTTCTAGCTTCTACATCACCTTTCTAGGGGGATAGTTCGTTAAGACGGTGATCGGATGTGCTTGGAAGTAAGGCTGCAGTCTTCTCGCCGAGACTATTAATGTTAGCACAATTTTTTCGACTTCTGTGTACCTAGTCTCTAGATCCGTCAGGGCCTTGCTCACATAGTATACAGCTTTCTGGGTTTCATCATCCTCTCAAATCAAGGCTGAGCTTACTACTACCGCGCTGACAGCCAAGTACAAGTACAAAGTTTTCATCGGTGGCTCTACTAAATACGACTTCAATTCCTTGAAGGCGTTCTCACACTTTGGATCACCTTTATCTTATCTGGGTTTGCATCGATTCCACGGTGGTGAACCATGAAGCCAAGGAATTTTCCTAAAGATACCCCGAAGGCGCACTTCTCTAGGTTCAGTTTCATATGGTATCTTCGGAGTGTCTTGAATGTTTCTTCAAGGTCTGCTCGGTGGTCACAAGACCTCAAGGACTTGGTCAGCATGTCATCGACATACACGTCCATGTTCCTTCCGATCTGATCCTCGAACATGCGATTCACCAGCCTCTGATATGTTGCTCCCTCGTTCGTTAAACCGAAGGGTATCACTTTATAACAATACATTCCCTTATCAGTGACAAAGGTCGTTTTGTCCTCATCAGTTTCAAACATCTTCACTTGATTGTACCCCGAGTAGGCATCTATTAAACTTAAAAGTTGATGCTCCGCAGTAGAGTTCACCAAGTGATCTATCCTTGGAAGTGGGAAGCAATCCTTGGGACAAGATTTGTTCAAATCAATTAAGTCTACGCACATCCTCCACCAATTGTCATTCTTCCTCACTAGAACTACATTGGACAACCATTGATTATACTCTAGGGGTCTGATAAACCCAGCATCTAGCAGCTTCTTGACTTCCACTTCTATGGCCTGATATCTTTCTGTATTGAACGACCTCTTTTTCTGACATACGGGTTTGAAATCTGGTCTAACATTAAGCTTGTGAACCATCACTCCTTGGTATATTCCTGGCATGTCTTGGTGGCTCTATGCAAAAATGTCCGAGTATTCAATCAAGAGACTTATCAGTTCCCTTCGAGTATCCTGGGGAATAGATGCCCCGAGGAGGACCGTCTTCTGGGGTTAATCCATATGTATAGGGATGCACTCTAGGGGTTCCACAGGATTTCCTAAGGGTTTAGAGGTTACATCTCTGAGGTCCAAGCTCGAAATTTTGGCTTTACCCAGCTCCTCCCTAGCTTGCTGTAGAACAAGAACACCGAGTGATCTCCGTTTTCTCAACTTTCGCACCCGAGAGCTAATAGCTTGATCTACCGTGGCTACCATTGAACCTCCTGCGGCGGTCAAGGTGTTTTGGCCGATTTTAACGCATCGTCTATGCTCACTCTGATCCGCCATCATTTCACCTTCCCCATTTTCTGTGGGAAATTTGACCTTCATGCAATATACACCACTGACGGCACGTAGATCATATAGAGTTGGTCTTCCAATCAACATGTTAAAGGGGAAATGAATGTTAATGACCTGGAATGTGACCTATAGCGATCGTGTCTTAGGGCGGATGCCAAAGTGCACGGGCAGGTTGATCTATCCAAGGGGCTTCGTTCGGTGGCCTCCAATCCCTATAATACAGTACATCGCGGGTTGGAGTCGTTCGATCGTGTCTGGGGGTGTTCTCATTGGTCCATGCCACTTAAGCAATTGGGCCGCTTTAGCTTTTTCGAATACCTGGTCAATTGGGAATTTCAAGGAAGTGTACTTATCAAACTTACTCTTGGGCCCCTTCGTCCCCCTAACACTCTGCCCCACATTGACCCGGTCTTCCTTTTTCTGGGGCTTTAGCCTTTCTTTTACTTAACCTGTTGTACCACGGTTTCTTGGGCTCGGCGGGTTGAGCCTCTTCATTTTTTCCGTTAATCCCACTAATTTATTCTGTTGTCGCATACTTCTCCGCCCATTCTACCAGTTCTCGATAGGATGATGGTCCGTTCTTAGAGAGGGACCAAGAGAGTCTCCCATCATGGAGTCCCTCAGTAAAAGCTATCATGGCTTTCATGTCACTGAAATTCTGAACTTGGCAGGCTGCGTCTTGAAACCTTTTCACGTAATTTTAGAGGCTCTCCCCCGACTGTTGTCTGATTGATGCAATGTGGACTATGTGCTTCCGCCAACGTCGACTACCGACGAAACCACTTTGAAATTCTCGTTGCAACTCCGTAAAGCTGGATATGCTTTGTCTCCTCAGCCCGCTAATCTAGGTCCGAGCATCCCCAACTAGCGTTAAAGGAAATATTGTACACTCAAGGCGTCGGAGGCTCCTTGCATGTTCATTCAGTCAAGGTAAGCATCCAAGTGGTCATCCAGATCTCCGGTCCCGTTGTATCCACGCATGTCCTTTCTTGGGATGTTTATGTGGTCTGGTATTGGCACTGACGATATCTCTTCGGTGAATGGACTTTCTCTTTCTTCTCGTTGGCGATCGATACCATCTCTCTCATAGGCTCATTCCTGTAAATCCTCAATCTGATCCATGAGGTACTTTATCCGAAGGTCAAGGTCTTGGTTTTCGGGTCCCTCATACCCACCGACCATATCTTGCTGGTAAACGACCGGTTTGCACCTAACTCTTCGAGCATCCGCGGGGTCTGGTTGGTAATCATCGCATTCTTCTCTGGAGCGGGTAAGACCCGAAACCCTCAGTAGTTCACCATCATATACTTATGGGGTAGTTCTTGAGAAGGCTTCTTCTGAGTTCGCTCAACGCTCGGCTTCCATCATCCCAATCACCCTAGAGAGATTATGGGTCAGGGTATGAATCTGGGCCTCCAGATTTTGAAGGTGACCTTGCTCGACTGTTGGGGGTTGATACTGCTGAGGATGATGTGAATGCACCGGGTAGGGCATGTTCTAAATTGGCTATGGATACTGATTCGATTGCCAAAGAGGGTACTGGTATCCCTGTTGTTGGGGTAGAACAGGTGGTGGAGCTCCTCCTCCGAACGGGTTCTGATATATTGGAGGTGGCCCGTTCTGTGCATAATATTGATATTGAGGGTAATTTTGATACTCCTTCCACAGGTGTGTTGGGATCAAATGGACCCCCGAATACCCGATCTGGTTGTCGCCCATTCCCTCATTCTGATGGGCTTGGTTCGGTTGTTCATCTGCCATTTGTTTCGTTGAGGGTGCTGGATTCTCGCCCTCCTTCTAACGCTTGAATGTTGATGCAACGATTATTCACCGATCAATGACTGTCCACCGATCTTTTTCACCTCTAGGGTGGTAACCTGCAAATAGCAAGGTTAGAATGAGACACCGAATGTGTAGTCGATATCAACCCTCCGACAATCAAGTTAGAAGATAATGGCTTTTGAATAGGTCACCGACTACTTTCTATTTTACCCTTCAGTCTAAACCTTTCTTTTTTTTCTTGCCTTATTACCAAGCCCACAACCCTTATTTATATTACCTTTTACTGTTTTGGAGCTGATTTATCACTGGTCAAGTTGGACACATATTGCTTGGGACAGTAAAGTTTCTTGAATTGACATATTTACTGTTCCTAAGAGTGTTACTGTCCTTCATTATGTGTCAATAGGCGGTATTATTTATGGTCTTTTACTGTGCTCAACTATGGTTCGATGTTCATTGAAGCACCTACCGAGAGATTGTTTTGTTGCATCCACCGAGTAGTGTTCGGTGGATTAGCGTGCTGACTTGTGCACCACGTGTCAACTTTTCCTGAGTCTTTATTATTATCCGACTTTGGTACCATCATTAATTAACAGTGCAAAAATTTTATGTGGCATTAGTTTTTCATTCTTGTTCTTGTTTACTAGTTTCTTATATTACATTTTGGAGTGATTTTGGTATCATTAAAATCGCTTCATCATTAATTAACAGTGCAAAAATTTTATGTGGCATTAGTTTTTCATTCTTGTTCTTGTTTACTAGTTTCTTATATTACATTTTGGAGTGATTTTGGTATCATTAAAATCGCTTTTTAAGTAGTCAAAAGTGTTTTGTTGAAGACATTTCTCCTTCATCAAAGTTAAAATTTGTTAGATATTGGATGAGTTATTTGAAGGAGCTAGAAATCAACCTTCAAATATTTGATTCTTCGCAAGATTTTATATTTTTAGCAATTACTAATATTTTATCTATTCATATGATATATCATGTACGGTGTATCCTAGGAACAATTTATTGCATAATATTCTAGAGTTCAAGTAGATTCTCCCTTTTATCTTTTCAGCCAAACCTCTTCAATGTACACTCAAACTCTCAGGCCTGAATATGTCAATGCATAAGATGGGAACAAAAACGATAAGTACTATCATATCAAAAAATATAAAATATAATAAAATAAAGGGTGACAAGAAAACTACTTGTCGGTTATCAAAAAAAAAAAAAATTACTTGTTCTAATTACCCATCTAGAATTGTAAAAAAAAAAAAAAAAAAAAAACTGGTCTAGGACTACATTGTGTATATGTTTTTAAAATTAAATAAATAATATTCAATCTATCTTAGTTTTAATAAATTACACTTGAAATTAAAATTTATATAAATTAATACTGACCTGTCCTCCTATTAAGTTTGACTGTTAAAAATAAGTGTTGACCGTTTAAAAACAGTAAAAAGATTAAAATATCACTAGTTAAAAATAAAAGAAAAATATGATTATTTTATATTAATTTTTAAAAAATAATTTTAAAAAATTTTAAATTTTTTTTTTAAATAAATCTTCACCGTAAATCAAAAATAAATAGGAGAAAAGATCAGTATTAATTTATACAAATTTTAATTTTGAATGTAATTTATTAAAAGAAATATTATTTATTCTTTTAAAATTAGTATAAGAGAGGGACCCAAATGCACATTAGTTCTATTTTTTTTTTTTTTGACCAATTAAAACAAGCCAGATCTTTGTGCTCCTCATTTGGACTTGATTATCAAAATCATCAACTTTTTTAAATTATCAACTACCTTAATCGTAATATATGGATTTTGAAATAGTCATCATATTACCTCGGGCGTATAACATTTGACATGTTCTAATGGCGTGGTTATCGTCATCTATGAATGCTTGATTCTTCAAGTAAAATTATAAACAAAAAACAAAAGAAAAAAATTATTAAATCTATATAAAATTTATTAAATTATACTTAAAATTAAAGTTTATAAAAACTCACACTGAACTCTTTTGATATCAAGTTTAATCATTAAAAAGTATACTCAAACTTTTTCAAGTTCGTGATTTACAGTGTATCTATAATGGATTTACTATAAATCTCTCATTTATTTTTTATTTTATTTTTTTAACTATTAATTTTATTTTTTAACAATTAAATTTAATGTTAACGAAATTCAATGTGAGTTTTTATAAATTTTTATTATGAATATAATTCAATAAATTTTAGATAATTTTAATTTTATTTGATCAAAAGAAAATCTATACCGTAACGGGCCATTTGGCAACATGAAATTAGTGGAGAATCCATTGAAGCTGTACTTTAAAGTTTTTAAGAACTCAATTTCAATTTTGTATTTTTGTGTGAAGACATGTGAGCCCCGTTATCAACTTTTCAATATATAATTTAAATGATCCCATTTTTTATTATTATATTATAAATAATATTATTTGTTATATTTCGAAAGTTGTCACTCTTTGATCTTTTTACAATATGATAGTTTGTGTGATCTAAATGGGGTTTTACTACTAGACAGCTTAGATAAAATATTAATGAGTTAATTGCATTCATACCCCTGAAGTTTTATCAACTACAAGTAAAATTAGGTATAGTTTCGGTTCCGGAATTGGCAGTTCCGGTTCCATTTTTAGAACAACTAGAACGGAGATTGTAGAGGTCCCGGTCCCGGTTTCGATTAGAACAGGGGAGGAACCCCCTGTTTCGGTTCCTCCCCGATTTTTATGGAACCGACAGTTCAACCGCCGATTCCAAACCGAGGAGAAACCGAAAAAATAAAAAAAAATTAAAATTTATAATTTTTGAAGGAAAATGGCAAGCAGGTCAACCCCAGACAAAAATCTAATCCTTGAAGGAAAATGCACAAAAGAGAGACACAGAGAGAATGTTATATATATGTATAAAATATGTAGTATCAAAAACAATTTAGAAGGGCAAAAAGGTAGAGGTGGGTGAAATGGTTGGTGGGTCTCTGTGTGTGTGGACTGTGGAGAGAGTAGGAGAGGGACCTCAAACTCAAAGAGAAAGCTGGAAAGAAAGCTTGGTTTGCAGTAGAGGAAACCGAAGAAAGTGAGGGAGAGAGAGAGAGAGAGAGAGAGAGAGAGAGAGAGAGAGAGAGAAATAGTAAAGGAAAAGCAAAAAAATGATGTAAACACTAAACACAGCAGAGGGTGGTATTTATAACTAGGCAATAATAAATAAATAAATAAATAGTATATTGATTTGAAAACACCAACGGGTAACGGCTGACAATGACTAGCAACGGCTGGCAGTGACTAGCAACAGCCTCATATAGTGATATGTGACATTTTTTAATTTTTTTTTTTTTAAAAAAAATCGTCCAAGAACTGGAACCGTCGGAACCGGACGATTCCTTGAAGGAACCGACGGTTCCGGTTCTTTTTTTAAATCAACCGGAACCAGAACCTTGGGTCTGTTTCCGGTTCCAAAACCGACTTTTAACCGGAACCAAAGGTTCCGGTTAAAACCGCCGGTTCGGTTCGAACCGAACCGGGACCATCCCTAAGTAGAATCAACTTTATCGTTTATTGACAATGACCTCTCCTGCCGTTAGTTGACTTCCGTTAAACTTGACTGTTGACCAACCTTAAAAGTTAAAATGACCAAAATACCCCTAAAACAACATTTTTTTTAAATAAAAAAAATTCTTTCTTTTAAAAAAATATTTAAAAAATTAAACTTCAGAATTTTTTTTTAAAAAAAAATTTTTATAAAAAAAAAAAAAAGAGAAAACCTTGCTGGAGATCCAGCCATGGCTGAATCTCCAGCGCGACGAACCCTTTTGGGTTCTTCAACGAAAACGAACCCAGATGGGTTCATCAACGATCTGGGTTCACCTTCGAAGGCGAACCCAGATCTAGGTATTAAAAAAAATCGAAGAACCCAGAAATGGGTTCTTCGAACGAACCCAGAAGGATTTGAAGATCTGGGTTCTTCGATTCTTCGAAGAACCCACCAGATTGGGTTCTTTGAAGAACCCAAATTTTATTTTTTTTGGGTTCTTCGAAGTACCCAAATATTCTTCCCAATTTTTTTTATTTTTTTTTGTGGAGATCTATTTTTCAGATTGAATCTCCACCGTCCACCAAACTTGATGGACAGTTGAGATTCAATCTGGAAAACATTAACTATAATTAATTTTTTTATTTTTAATTAATTTTTTTATTATTATTATTTTAATTTTTTTAAATAACCGTCCGTTATTTTAAAGATGGAGGGATGAGATTTTTTCTTAATTTTTTAATTTTTATTTAATAAAATAAATTTTAAAAAGTTAAAAAGATGAAAATACCCCTCACCCTGTTGAGTTTGACTAAAGTCAATTAACGGTAGGGGAGGTCATTGTCAATAAATGATAAAGTTGATTCTACTTATAGTTGATAAAATTTCAGGGATTGTGGGTGCAATTAACTCAATATTAATTCTTAAAAGCATTCAAATATTGAAGTATTGAACCTCATTTTTATTTTATAAAAATTCTTATCTTAAACTTTTCCCATAGACGTTAATCACTTACCATCAATAGTCCACTTTTTGATCAGCAACCGTACACGTCCTCGAGACCTCGGCAAGTGGGCCATTAGTCAAATGTACAAAAGCCGTGTGTGACGTAATTGCACGTGCCGCAGATAACGAGTTGCTGTTTTAAAATTGGAAGTTGTATTTTTTTTTATTAATTGTATGATACGAGTAAAATTTTAAATAATTATTTAAAATTAACTAAATAAAATATTAATTTTATATTAACTCTAAAGTATTGTATAATTATATATTCACTTAAAAAAATATTATAAGTTAACCACATAAATTCTTATCATTTTAATTCTACCCTAAATTAAAATTATATATAAAATTAAATTATTTTTTTTATAAATAATTATATTTATTTTTTTTCAATTTAAAAAATAAATACATGAATAAACACTCAATTTTTTATTCCCTTGTCAAAAATAAAAAAGTAATTACATTTATTTTCTATTTAAAAAATAAATACATTCAAAAATTAAAAATTAAAAAAGTCCATCAAATAATTTTAAATTTTTTTATAGTTTTTTTTTTGCAAGAGATATTGAATTTTTTCTTTTTAGTAGTTTTCTTTTTTATGTTCTGTATTGATTGGTTGTGAATGAAAATAAAATTAAGGAAAAAATAAATGAGTTTGATTTTTTTTTCTTTTTTATGTAGTTTTTTTTTATATATACATTGGTTGGATGTGATGAAAATGGATGAGCTGGAGAAGATGATGAAGTTGATAGTAATGATAAGAGAATTTTATATTTTTTTTTTTTGTAATTTATTTTTCTTTTGTTGCAGATCTTGATTTTTTTTTTCAAATATTTTTTATTGGTTTATTATGATGGAAATAAAATTAAGGAAGAAATGAATAAGTTTGAATTATTTTCTTCTTATGTGATTTTTTTTTTATTGGTTGGATGTGATGAAAATAGATGAGTTGTTAATAAATATAAAGTTAATAGGTGATGATGAACTTTTTCTTTCTGTTTTGATAAGTTTATTTTTAAAATAAAAAATAAAAATATTTTTTTTAGAATTAATTTATTATATATTATTTTATTTTAGCTTATGGAAGAAAGGTGTACATCGCTTAAACTAATATATAATGCGATTTATTTATATATTTGTTTTTAATTTATTATTTTTAAAATATTTGTTTAATTTTTATTAATTTCTTTATTTATTTTTAAATATATGTTGAATTTTTAGTTATGAAATTTTCACATGTAAAAATGCATCGAATGAAATTTTTTATTTTACAACATATTATAAGTATTACTACAAATTATAATGATTATTTTATTTATTTGATTTGATGATGAAAATTGAATTTAAAATTCCACATTAATAGAAAAGTGCATGAAAATATTGACATTTAAATTTATAAGAATAAACATAATTTGAACGATAATCTCTTAATATTAATATAAAAGTGAATAAAAATAATGAATTTTTAAATTTATAATTTTAAAAATAGTAAGAATGGATAAGAGTCGAATCACAATCTTATAATTCGAGTGAGCGAGAGACTTACAAAAAAGAAAAGTACAAAGTTTTTTAAATTTATTATGATTGGACAATTTATCAATATGATCTTATAATAAAAATAATTAAACAAATGTATAAATACATATATATCTTAATTTTTAATTTATATTTTCGACCATGAACGATCGGTTTCAGTTACAGGTCAGTGGTCACATCTAAGTTGGCCCTGAATCCGCAGGTTTCTTCTTGGAAGATGCTCCCAACTCCCAAGTCAATTTACCGGAAAACTACCCTTTTAATCTAGACCATCCAGGTCATACAAGATCCAACAAATTCGCGGGACCCACACGCTACCATGGCACTCAGTTACGGCTTATTTGAGGTAACCAAATCACCAATAATATGACAAAGTATTACCTATTTTTCTATAATTTTGAGTATTCTATATTTTTTACCATTAAATTTTATTTTTCTCTCTTTCACTCTTTTTGTTAAAATTTATTAGTATTTTAGTTAAAAAGACTATTTTTACCCTTAATTGTTTAAATAAAATAATACTTAAATATTTTTTATATAAAAAAATTTAATAAAAAATATGAATTTAATAAATTTAATAAAAATTAAAAACACATTATAAAAATTTAATAAAATTAAAAATATTTTTTTTTTAAAAATAATTTTAAATCTAGTAGAGATCCAACAGTTCATCTTCAAAAGATAGATGGTGGAGATTTGTCTTCATCGAATCTCCAATAAAAAAAAATATGAACAAACAAAATAAAAAAAAAAATCTCACACCTAGGGGTGGCCACGATTTGGGAATCGACGATTTTGTACTAGGTTCCGGTTTCCCATGGTTTTAAATCAGGTTCCACAAGGTTACGGTTTCAATTTTAATTTTTTTAAAAAAAATAATTGAAAAATTAAAATATTTTAAACAAAAATTTAGTTTTAATTTTTTTTTTGGAACCAGAACCTGTTGTTACAGCTGGTTGCGGTTTCTGTCGGTTTTGGAACTAGCAGTTCCAGTTCCAAAATATATGGAATCAAAACCGGGACCGCCTAATCCCAATTCCTAATTGGAACCGCACGGTTTGGTTCTAACAGTCCAATTCGAACCGAATCATGACCACCTCTACCCACACTATACTACAAAAAATAAAAATAAGAGAAAAAATATGGCAATGAAGAGAGAGAGAGAGAGAGAGAGAGATGCAAGAGAAGAAGAATAAGATGAGGAGAGAGAGAGAGAGAAAAAGAGAGGAAAAAGATGAGGAGATAGAAAAGAGAGAAAAATAATTTTTATTTTTTATCTTAAACAAAATCTTATTTAATTTAAAAATATTTTTAATATTTATTATATTATAATTACCTTTTTATCCTTCAACATTTAACCGTCAAATTTAAAAGTTAAATATAAACTTAAGAGGGGTAGGAATTTTGAGTATTTATATAAATTAAAGAGGATAAAAATAAAAAAATAAAATTAAAGGGTACATAATATAAAATATTTTAAACTATAGGGTTAGAATAATAATATTCCTAATATGATTGAACGTTTCAGGTTTTTTTGAAAAAGCGCGTTTGACTGGAAGCGGAAAGTAGATCTACGCGCTTAAACTATGTGCCAAGCAAAAGGGAGAAAATGATAAAATAGTCAAGTTGCTTAAATGATATAAAAAACAAAAAAAAATACAAGACCGTTGCCTTTCCAGTTCCATGGACCCGCATTTCAAATATAAAATTAAACGTAGCAGGAAAAATGAGATTCAAATTTAGAAAGCGATTGGCGAGACTTTTCCATTCTATCTCTCATTTATATTTATCTATGTACCCCTCAACTTTTAGATATCACGTAGTTTATTCTTTTTTATGTTTTCTTTTCCTTTACAATAAATTATTATTGGTATCGAAATAAAATTCACAACGGTAGATTTAGTTACTAATTATATGTAGTGTTCAACTAACATAAACTTTTTTTCTTGTTTAACCCAAATCATATAAAGCATGCAGATGACCAAAATTTGGTATTTGCCTGCATTAGTTAATGAAACTAAAATAAATAGACAATACTAAACCTACATTTTTAGGTTCAAATCCAAGGTATAACAAGCCATTACAATAACTCATTACTATAATAAAGATATATTTAATTTAATATAATCCATATAAATTCAATCTCCTTTGCAACAATCTTATAAACACATGATATAATTTTAAAATATGCAAAATAAAGAGACTTATTGAAAAAAAAAAAGTGTTATATCTTTGAGTTTGAAAGAAATAGATTTCGACAAGTAAATGAATCAACTATGACTTTAATACAAACTTATTTTAAAACATAGATTTAATTGTTAATCTTGGGAATATATCCACCATTAACTTTGGTGGAATGAAAATATGAGTTTAATAAATTATATTATTTGAGTTACTTCTTTGACCTTAAGACGAGTCCAATAATATAGTGGAGTAGATACATAGGAAATGGGAGAAAATCTAGGGATTTTTCTTTCAATAATAACTATTATTTGAACTTCCTCTTAAAAAAAAAAAAGAGAGAAAAAACCTATTATTTAAAATTAAATTTTTTTATATGTTTTTGTTGGTTAGTAGGATGTAAACATAATTTTAATTAAAGTTTTCATAAATTTTTAAAATATCAATCAGACCTCCCTAGACATATAAAAACCATAATAAATTATAAGAGTTTACTAATTGAACTAGCTAGCATACATAATCTAATTATAAAATTTAAAAAATATTACATATTAAAATTTTAAATTCTAAATTTTTAACTCACAACATTATCACATCAAATTATTCTATATTTAGTTCGAATTGATCTACATTATGTTTATTGGTGGTATATAGATAAGAATCGTCTTATTCTTAAACAATACTAAAAGAATTAAATGCATATTACTTCCATTCGAAGAATTAGATTTAAAAAAAAAATGAATTAGATTCTTTAGAAGTTGAGTAAAAAAAAAAAAAAAGAAGTTATTTATCATCCTAAGGTTAATAAATTTATAAATATCTACACATAAATGTAATTAGTAGTATATGAATAAGAGTTGTCCTATAACCAAACATTACTAAAAAAAAAAAACATTAATTGTATTAAAGTAATAAGATTCTCTCTAAAGTATGGTAAAAAATTAACACCTATTTGATCATATAATCTAATCGTTAATAATAATGAAAAAATATAATTCTAAAAACTTGGGGGGAGAAGATCGCAATTTCTAAAAATGCAAAGACAAAAAAGCGCAATTCCATTGTGTATTGCAAGTTCTTCTTCCACTCTCGCATCCATCTTAGTTCACGCAACCTGTCTTCGCGCTCTCGCTCTCTCTCTCTCTCTCTCTCTCTCTCTCTCGTTTTCATCATCAGCATCAATCTCCTTTTTCTTCCCTTTGTTTAAAAAAAAGAAAAAAAGAAAAAACCTAATGCTATCATCATCATCATGAGTAATCTCCGTTACCGCGCCGGCATAGCAGCGCGGTCGAGACAAGGCCGCCAGCCCGAAGAAGAAGAGGAGGCCTACAACATAATCCCCGTCCACAACCTACTTGCTGACCACCCTTCCCTCCGCTTTCCTGAGGTCCGCGCAGCAGCCGCCGCTCTCCGCACCGTCGGCGACCTCCGCAAGCCTCCCTACTCCCAATGGCTCCCTCACATGGACCTCCTCGACTGGCTCGCTCTCTTCTTCGGTTTCCAGAAGGACAACGTCCGCAACCAGCGTGAACACCTGGTCCTCCATCTGGCAAACGCGCAGATGCGCCTGACGCCGCCACCCGACAACATTGATACGCTCGACGCCACCGTCTTGCGGCGGTTCCGTGTCAAATTGCTGAAGAACTACAGCAACTGGTGTTCCTATTTGGGTAAAAAATCGAACATCTGGATCTCGGATCGGCGGGAGTCCAGCTCCGACCAACGGCGTGAGCTCTTGTACGTTTCGCTGTATCTTCTGATTTGGGGCGAATCCGCGAATCTCCGGTTCATGCCGGAATGTATTTGCTACATTTTCCACAACATGGCCATGGAATTGAACAAGATACTGGAGGACTACATCGACGAGAATACGGGCCAGCCGGTGATGCCGTCGGTCTCCGGAGAAAACGCGTTCCTGAATTGCGTGGTAAAACCCATCTACGAAACTGTAAAGGCGGAGGTCGAGAGTAGTAAAAACGGGACGCGGCCGCACAGTGCGTGGAGGAATTACGACGACTTGAACGAGTATTTTTGGAGTAAGAGGTGTTTCGAGAAGCTGAAATGGCCGATTGATGTGGGGAGCAACTTCTTTGTGTTGGCAAGTAGAAGTAAACATGTGGGGAAAACCGGGTTTGTGGAGCAACGGTCGTTTTGGAACTTGTTCAGGAGCTTTGACAGGTTGTGGGTGATGTTGATATTATTTTTTCAAGCTGCAGTTATCGTGGCTTGGGAGGGGAAGGAGTATCCATGGCAAGCACTTGACAGTAAATTCGTCCAGGTTCGTGTTTTGACTGTGTTCATTACCTGGAGTGCGTTAAGATTCTTGCAGTCTTTGTTAGATGCCGGAACGCAGTATCGTCTTGTTTCTAGGGAGACTTTGGGGCTTGGTGTGAGGATGGTGTTGAAGAGCATTGTTGCAGCCGTGTGGGTTGTTCTCTTTGGAGCATTTTATTCCCGGATTTGGACGCAGAGAAATCATGATAGGACGTGGTCTGCTGCTGCAAATAATCGTATAGTCACTTTTCTTGAGATGGCGTTTGTTTTTATCTTGCCTGAGTTGCTGGCATTGGCATTGTTTATAATTCCTTGGATCAGGAATTTTCTTGAGAACACGAATTGGAAGATCTTTTATGCATTAACTTGGTGGTTTCATAGCAGAAGTTTTGTAGGTCGTGGATTGAGAGAAGGGCTTGTGGATAATATCAAGTATACGCTGTTCTGGGTGTTTGTCTTAGCTACTAAATTTTTATTCAGTTATTTTTTGCAGATTAAACCCTTAATTGCCCCTACTAAACAAATGTTGCAGCTTAAGGATGTGAAGTATGAGTGGTATCATTTGATCGGTGACAGCAACAGATTGGCTGTTGGGTTGTTGTGGCTGCCTGTAGTTTTAATTTATACAATGGATTTGCAGCTTTGGTATTCAATTTACTCATCATTTGTGGGTGCATCAGTGGGGTTGTTCCAGCATTTGGGAGAGATTCGAACTATCCAGCAGTTGAGGCTCAGATTTCAGTTCTTCGCTAGTGCCATGCAATTTAATCTGATGCCTGAGGAGCAGCTGTTGGATGCTAGGGGGACATTTAGGAATAAGTTTAATGATGCCATTCATCGGTTAAAACTGAGATATGGGCTTGGAAGACCCTATAGAAAGCTTGAATCGAACCAGGTTGAGGCAAACAAGTTTGCTTTGATATGGAATGAGATAATTTCAATTTTCAGGGAAGAGGATATTATCTCTGATGGAGAGGTTGAACTTTTGGAGCTGCCACAGAATTCTTGGAATGTAAGTGTTATTCGCTGGCCTTGTTTTCTGCTGAGCAATGAGCTGCTTCTAGCCCTTAGCCAGGGCAAGGAGTTGGTGGATGCTCCTGATAAGTGGCTCTGGTATAAGATTTGCAAGAATGAGTACAGGCGTTGTGTTGTGATAGAAGCTTATGATAGCTTAAAGTACTTGATTCTTCATATCCTCAAAGTTAACACCGAAGAACATTCCATTATGGCGGTCTTGTTTCAAGAAATTGATCACTCTGTACAGATTGAGAAGTTCACTAAAACGTTCAAGATGACTGCGCTGCCCAAGATTCATACCCAGTTGATAAAACTTGTCGAGTTGCTGAACAAGCCCAAGAAAGATCTTAATAAGGTAGTTAACATGCTACAGGCACTTTATGAGATTGTTGTTCGAGATTTTTTCATAGAGAAGAGGAGTACAGAACAGCTTGTGGAGGATGGCTTGGCTCCTCGTAATCCAGATGCCATGGCAGGTCTACTTTTTGAGAATGTTGTTGATTTGCCTGATCCCAGTAACGAGAATTTCTACAGACAGGTTAGGCGCTTACACACTATTCTAACATCCCGGGATGCTATGAATAATATTCCTGTTAACATTGAAGCAAGGCGCAGATTAGCCTTCTTTAGCAACTCACTCTTTATGAATATGCCCCATGCCCCCCAAGTTGAGAAGATGATGTCCTTCAGCGTTCTCACCCCTTACTACAATGAAGATGTTCTTTATGGTAGAGAGCAACTTCGAACTGAGAATGAAGATGGAATTTCCACTTTGTACTATCTACAGACAATTTATGATGATGAGTGGAAGAATTTCTTGGAGAGGATGCACCGAGAAGGAATGACGAATGAGAAGGAAATCTGGAATGAGAGGTTGAAAGATCTTAGGCTATGGGCATCATACAGAGGCCAGACACTTGGCCGCACCGTGAGGGGAATGATGTACTATTATCGGGCTCTTAAGCTGCTGGCTTTCCTTGATTCTGCTTCCGAGATGGACATTAGGGAAGGAGCCCGGGAGCTTGGTTCAATGAAGCGAGATGGCAATTTTGATGGTATCAGCTCAGAAAGGTCACCTTCTTCCAAGAGTTTGAGTAGATCAAGTAGTTCAGTGAGCCTGTTATTTAAAGGCCATGAGTATGGGACTGCATTGATGAAATACACATATGTGGTTGCTTGTCAGATATATGGTCAACAAAAGGAGAAGAAAGACCCCCATGCTGAAGAAATTTTGTATCTGATGAAGAACAATGAAGCCCTTCGAGTTGCTTATGTTGACGAAGTTTCCACAGGGAGGGATGAGAAAGAATATTACTCTGTTCTTGTTAAATTTGATCAACAGTTAGAGAGGGAAGTTGAAATCTACAGGGTTAAATTGCCTGGTCCATTGAAGCTTGGGGAGGGAAAACCAGAGAATCAAAATCATGCCCTTATCTTCACCCGGGGGGATGCAGTTCAGACTATTGATATGAACCAAGACAACTACTTTGAGGAGGCACTTAAAATGCGGAATTTATTGGAAGAATACAGGCGCTACTATGGTATGAGGAAGCCTACCATCTTGGGTGTCAGAGAGCACATTTTTACTGGCTCGGTTTCGTCACTTGCTTGGTTTATGTCGGCTCAAGAAACCAGTTTTGTTACCTTGGGTCAGCGTGTTTTGGCAAACCCTCTGAAAGTGAGAATGCATTATGGCCATCCTGATGTCTTTGACAGGTTTTGGTTCTTGACTCGAGGTGGCCTTAGTAAGGCTTCTAGAGTGATCAACATCAGCGAGGACATTTTTGCTGGCTTTAACTGCACGCTGCGAGGAGGCAATGTCACGCACCATGAATACATCCAAGTTGGCAAGGGAAGGGATGTTGGTTTGAATCAAATATCCATGTTTGAAGCCAAGGTTGCTAGTGGGAATGGTGAGCAAGTTCTCAGCAGAGATGTCTACAGGTTGGGCCATAGACTGGACTTCTTTAGGATGTTATCATACTTCTACACCACTGTGGGGTTCTTTTTCAACACTATGGTGGTCATTTTAACTGTGTATGCATTCTTATGGGGCCGACTTTATCTGGCTCTTAGTGGTATTGAGAATGCTGTGACAAATAATAACAATAGTGCGCTTGGTGCTATCTTGAATCAGCAGTTCATTATCCAACTAGGTTTGTTCACAGCTCTTCCTATGATTGTAGAGAATTCTCTGGAGCATGGATTCCTTCAAGCTATTTGGGATTTCCTGACTATGTTGCTCCAGCTTTCATCTGTCTTCTACACTTTCTCCATGGGAACTCGCACTCACTATTTTGGCCGGACAATCCTTCATGGTGGCGCGAGATATCGAGCAACTGGGCGTGGTTTTGTTGTGCAGCATAAGAGTTTTGCAGAAAATTATAGGCTTTATGCGCGTAGCCACTTTATTAAGGCCATAGAGCTTGGATTGATACTTACAGTTTATGCAGCATACAGCTCTATAGCTAAGGGCACATTTGTCTATATAGCCTTGACAATCTCAAGTTGGTTCCTGGTGATTTCATGGATATTGGCTCCATTTGTCTTCAATCCTTCTGGGTTCGATTGGTTGAAGACTGTATATGATTTTGATGATTTCATGAACTGGATTTGGTTCCGTGGGGGCGTGTTTGCAAAATCTGAACAGAGCTGGGAAAAATGGTGGTATGAAGAGCAGGATCATTTAAGGACAACTGGGATCTGGGGAAAGTTACTGGAGATAATTTTAAACCTCCGCTACTTCTTTTTTCAGTATGGGATAGTGTACCAGCTAGGTATTTCTGCTGGAAATACCAGTATTTTTGTTTACTTGCTTTCTTGGATCTATGTTGTTGTGGCTTTTGCTATTTATGCAGTAGTAGCATATGCTCGGGACAAATATGCAGCAAAAGAACACATCTACTACCGTCTGGTTCAGTTCCTCATCATCATATTTGCAATACTTGTCATTGTTGCCCTGCTGGAATTCACAAACTTCAAATTTGTGGATGTTTTCACAAGTCTGTTGGCTTTTATCCCTACTGGGTGGGGCCTGATATTGAATGCTCAAGTATTCAGGCCCTTTTTGCAGTCTACTAGGCTTTGGGGATCTGTGGTTGCAGTGGCTAGACTATATGATATAATGTTTGGAGTGATTGTAATGGTCCCTGTGGCACTTCTATCATGGCTGCCTGGTTTCCAGTCTATGCAGACAAGGGTGCTATTTAATGAAGCATTCAGCAGAGGTCTCCGTATATTCCAGATTGTTACCGGCAAAAAAGCTTCAGGCGACTTGTGATTGGGTAATTATAGTTCATCACCTTTTATGAAAGTTTTGATTTTTCTCTTTCATTCTTTTCTATTATTTTCTATGGTGTCTGCTTGCTTTTTCTTAAGATTGACTAGCCAAAAATTTGCCAGTCAGAAAAAGTTCGCTTTCGCTTCACGCAGTTGAAACAGTGTGCATGACTGCTCTTTTAAGCTGAACGAGTAACATTTAATGAATAGTGTGATCACATGGCTTTGATAGAGGTAGCCATTTTGCGATATTATTACGAAATAGAATTGTGGATCTTGGTCTATGGGCTTTTTTCCCTTGTTTGATCATGATTCCGTGCTGCTAGTTAGATATGATTACATCTTGGTACTTTATTTTGGAAGGGTGGTTTATATATTGTGATTCATTCTATCACTATCATATACAAAAAGGGTTCATTATATATTTTGAACTTCTAGGATTCAGTGTTCCATAGTCATCAATATAATTCAGCACCATGGTGATTTAATGCAATTTCTGAAAGTTCTGTCTGGCTTGGCTCGACCTTAGGTTCTGTGATACTCTGCTTCATTTAGCAAGCTACACTTTCTTTAAGATAAATGCAATTATGGGCGCTGGCTCTACCCTTATGCTCTTCTGTGCTCACAACTAGCCTTCTTGTTGGGAATTACTCTGAAGATAAAAGGTATTATTTTTTATTTATTATGAGGTCATCATCTTTCAAGGCTATATACCCATCAATTTTCCTGGTACATAATTTTAAATCATGCATTGGTGCTGAACAGTGAGTACAGTTATATTTATTATGACACTGCTAAGTGCAATAGATCTTTGGCAAAGTATTGAGTGCAAAGAACTTAGGGAAACAAGGTGCATTTACTTAGATATCTGTCTTCATAGTGGATCTATGTGTTTCTAGAGTTTGAAGTCCAGAGCACCCAGACAATCGGATCCTTGATTTATGAACTTCTTAAATCAACATTTTAAGAGGGCAAATTGGAGTATATTTGAGGTAGTGACGGATGTAAATATTTGTAAGTTGGGTTTGTTTGGCCAGAAAGGGGAATTAATGGATGGTTCGAAAAGAATGTGAAAAGGTTCAAGTTTTGATGGCAAATATAGGTCTGGTTGTAAGAATACTTGTTTTTTGAACTTAAAGTTGGCATAGAAGAGAACTTCACAACTGTAGGAATTGCAGGTTGCAGTACACAAACTCAAAGAAAAGCACAATATCTTTTTAAATTTTTTATAAACTAATCTTAAGTAGAAAGCATGATATATGTTAAATTTTATACTTGGTGTAGATATATTGGTGGGTAACCTTACAGTCCAAACGACTAGCCTACTGGGTTGTGTTATATATATATATATCCCTTGCCTTTTATGTTTTCAATGTGTGTCTTTTCTAGCTTCACATTTGGGTTCTTTAACAATATAGATTTCTAGAGTTGTAGCAGTCCTTTGAATTTTAAACGCCGTCACATCTGGCAAGTGTCATTGCTATAGACAATGTAGTATTGATCTGCATAGCTGTTTTCTTACTCAGGTGCGGGGCGATGTTAACTTCGCTCATATTGTGTGAAAGTTTTAAGGCTTTTGTAAAATGCAATTAATTACCTATGCATGCAAAAATTGTTAATATTTTCCTTCACTCTCACATGAATGGAAAAAGGCCATTTTGATGCCAGCCTGGCAAAAATCATATCTTTTCATGCAGTGTTCTTAGTCAATTTGATTTTTAGAATGTGTGCTGTACTGCTGTTTTTGTGTAGTTAGATCATATATTTCATAGTTGGATTTCCTGTTATCTTTTTATTATATCCTTTCGATCCTTTTGCGGAACGTTTACTGACTGAATTAGTTGTACTATTGACCTTAAATAAGCGAACTTGTTGCTGAGAGGAATTGATCATGTTTGCAGGTCTGAAGGCGGCGTGAGGTGGATTACCATAGAAGTTGAGTTGGTTATTTCTCTTTTTGTTGATTTGTAGAGGTTATGGCGTGTGAGGCAAATCCGAGGCGACCAATATATTTTGTTTCACCGTCAGGTTGGGGCGAGATGAAAATTCTGTTGTTGATTTTGGCATCAACTTTCCATTAGTGCTTGTAATTAGATGTATTTCTCGTACTCCTATAGTTGCTATAATGTGGAGCATTGGGTTTATGTGTTTAACATCCCCACGTTTCAATAGGTACAGTTCAGTCATAGTGTCTATACTAATTATAGATTAGTGTTCAGTTTGTCGAGATTGCTAGAATATTGTTGTTCTTTTGTTAGAAATGCAGCTACTTATTCTTTTCATACCTGGCATTGCTGCTTGCATTCTGCTACTTGTGTTATTGGTCTCATTCTGCAATGTTTTTAATTAAGTGGTTGGACCTGATTTTGATACGAACGTGATTAATACAAATTTATATCCATTAATTACTCGTAATCTCGGTCACCTTTTGGCTTTTGCGCTCGTGAACCTTACTATTTACTGGTTTTTGCAGTGGCACTGCAAATTATTTTACATGAAACTGAGTATGTCGAGTCATTTTGTTTAGATAGTATGTTCACCCTATGTACATGTTTCATTTTTCTATAAAATATATATATATATATATATATATATATATAATACACTTAATTGATCATGTTCCATTCTTTTCTCTTCTTTTTTTTTAGTGTAGTAAGTATTGAATATTTCTTTTTTAAAAATTATATTTTTAAGGGATTTCAATTCTATAAAATATTAAATGTCCAATAATGTTGGCCCGCTGAAAGCTTCTTTGTTAAAGTTTTACGATACATGGACCACAGTACAAGGCTAAGTTTTTTTTTTTTTTTTCACGAAACAATAAAAGAAAATACAAAAGTCTGGTATGGCATGCGACTCGAGCCTTTCTTTGTTACTTATATTTGGAGGTTGTCATTGCAAAACATCTCGGGAGTCACTGTTGGGGGTGGGGGTTTGGTGTTCGTTATGCACATGCTGATTAGTTAAACTCCCTGTAAAAGAATAACAGCTACCACCCTTTGAATGTAAATAAAGTAAATTAAGCTCTGAGTTGCTCTTAATTTAGTGGTTGTTAAAAGATGAAAAGCTTATCTTTTCTTGATTAGAAAAATTCTTTTTATTCACCATTTGTGGTACTGTCATTTTACTTTTAAAATTACAGGACATTTATTGTCAGTTTATATGATCTTGACGTGATGTTCCGCTTCATGCTCCGGGATATACGTGAGGTTGTTGAGGGGCCATGTGTTGGATAGTCAATAATTTATAATAACAGCTTATATGAAAAGATTTGTTTGTTCGAAGATATTTTCCAATATTAATTTTATATTAATATATCGTGATATCAAAATTGCAGATTACTGCGCGACATGCGTGTTGCTCCTTTAAACGATAACAGTCTAACAGCTTTTCAAAAAAAGAAAAAAAGAAAAAAAAGAAACGAGCCACCCCGGTCCTAAGTCCCAACATAATATTTGCTACCAACACTCGAATAAAAGAAAAAAATATTGGGTTGTAAACAAAATAAAGAGATAAATACAAAAGGAAAGCCCCATACAATTTAAGTCAGATGGAGGGCATAGCAGCTTGCAGTGACAGTGAGTCATCAGGGTTGGAATGAGAGTAGGGTCATGTTTATCCCTTACTGAGTTCGTTGGCAGATTGTGATTTAATGTCAACTAACTAACTCGCTTGGACCCCCCTCTGCCTTTTGTTTTTCCTTTTGCCGATTTTCTACTCAAATTGCCGACACCTTTTCCACCAATACCGCCCCTCCTCGCTACGTAACGTTAACGGATATCCAGAATAAATGAGACGTGACAGCAGAAAGATCTCCGTTCAATAATATTATAATAATACATAATTAAGAATTAAATACACTTGATCTGGTTTGTTTTTGATTTTGGTTGAATTTGAAGTTTTTGACGTTGAAGATGGAGGAGGCTCTTTTGGTGAGCGGAGAAAACAGTGACAGAAGGAGGAGGGATCCTTCTTCCACTTTGTTCAATCGACGGTCCCACGCAATCACTCAAGGTTCTTCTTACCAGAAGGCCGCTGCACTCGTCGATCTGGTCACTCTTCCATTCTCACTTCATATTATTCTCTAACTCACATCTTATTCCATAAAATCATCCTCTGTTGCTTCCACTGATTGGTTCAAGATTCATTCTTTCAGGCCGAAGATGGTATTGGTCTACCTGAGCAAATTCTTGACCAATCAAGCTTTGAGAGTTCTGCCAAGTTCTACTTCTTCTTTACTAAGTTTGACTTCATTTGGTCCCTCAATTATTTTGCATTAATCATCTTGAACTTCTTGGAGGTCAGTATCCATCTCTTGCACTTATAGGCTTTAACGCACTTATAGAGGAGTTCACGTGATTCGTTTGCTTGACTGTTGTGTTTTTTTGTAGAAACCTTTGTGGTGCTCAAGGACTACTGCATATTCTTGCAATGATAGGGACTATTACTATCTCGGCCAGTTGCCCTACTTGACTGGTTCAGAGTCTCTTATTTATGAGGTAGGATTGAAGATCTTTTTTTTTTTTTTTTTTTTGCTTGACAGTTTTCATGGTTGTGATGTGTTTAAAAGTTGCGTGAGAGTTTCTGTTATCTAATGCAGGGCATAACTCTCATTCTACTCATGATCCATACTCTCTTCCCAATTTCATATGAAGGGTTACATATCTATTGGAAAAGTTGGCCAACTCGGTCGAAGGTACAACACCTCAACACCATGAATTTGACTACTCATTGACTGATCTTCTTTAATTTTGTTTTGTTGTACTCGTTATCTGATAGATCAGTGAATCTACTAGGTATGGGAATAATCTTTCGACTGAGAAAAGATGGATTAAGGTCAATAGCCAACTAGATTCAGCCACAGCTGATTCTGATTCAAAATGATTTTTTTTTTTTGCTTAAAATTTTTGTGTTCATTGTGTTGAATTCCGTTACTTCTTTCTGTTACGGTTATAAAAATAAATATATTTAAGCATAAGTGCAGCTTCGGCAATCGCATATGCAAGGGAGGACAGTTGTACAGTTTCTGTTCGTAACCAAAATCATAGGCAATCTAAAATGTTTCTTGCAGTTAGTGTGGATAAAATCTACTGTTTAAATGGAAAACTTGTAAAAGCATTGTTCGGTACTTTGGTGTTATAGTCTTCTACTTTTGTTATCATATTCTAAACCAAGTACTTTACAAGTAGCTAATTGCCGTGGAAGGTGTTTACCTCTAAAATGGGTGCTCCCATTTGAATTGATTTTTCTAAAGGAAGCCCAAATACCTACTGCGAGTCTCAATGTAGATGATACTCTGATGACCTATGGGTATCATTTAACAGATGTGACACTGTGTTGCCTATCTTATATGTACCTTTATATGTTCACATTTTTATCTCCATTTTTTTTTAATTTTAAATAAAGAATAAGAATAGCTTCATGGTTTTATTATTCTGAAGTTACATGATTATAATCTTAATTTCTTCCTGTTTTGGATGGCGAACTTGCTCGTATTGGCATTTTGTGTTGACTGCTTTAACATTGAACCTTCCTTATCTAGTCTTTGATATGTTCTGCATTCTTCTTTATATCTGCTGTCTTCCTTCTCTTTTTCATCTTGCAGTCTAATGATACTTCTTTTGTCTGGTTGAATTTTCAGGTCATATGCTTATTAATTTTGGTTGCTGATTTTCTGGTTTATGCTCTCTATTTATCTCCAGTGGCCTTTGATTTTCTTCCTCTTAGGATCGCACCATATGTCAGAGTTGTCGTTTTCATCCTAAACATCAGGTATGGGTGAAAAATTTGTACTTTTTTGCCTTTGTAAATTCATCCATGTTTGTATTTGAGCACGTAAGTATTTGATGTGCATGCATGCTTGTATGTGTATGCATGAGTTATATCCTGTATATATCCTGTATCTTACATTTTCCTTTTTCTATTCGCTTTCAACTCCAGGGAATTACGAGATACCATCCTCATTCTGGCTGGAATGCTTGGCACATACTTGAATGTCTTGGTTTGGTTCTCCATCCCAGCATTGCACTTCAATCTTCATTGCAGCTGCACTTGCAAATGTTTTCCAATTTCATACACATACAGTGCGTTATGTTTTCCTTTCCAATTTCCTGAAATTGCAGGCTCTTGGACTTTTGTTCCTTCTGTTTGCCAGTTGGATAGCCTATGTCTTCTTTGAAGACACACAACAGGGGAAAACAGTGTTTACATCATATGGTACCGCATTGTATCAGATGTTTATTTTATTTACCACTTCCAACAATCCAGATGTATGGATACCAGCATACAAGTAAGTAGGACTCTGAAAACTGGTTTGGTTTTATTAGTGCTTCCTTTGTTTTCCTGATTCTAAAATCGAGAGGTATGTTTAAATAAAATTTGTCACAGCTCTGCTGCATTCATTTCGGAGCTGTACAATTTTACACTTTTCCATTCTTTGTTGTTATGTATATATGAGCTCCCCTGATAATTTTTCTTATAATATATGGCATGTTAATTGAATGCTTGTTTTATGTTCACGAGCTTTCCATTTATTATCATCTTTTTCTTTGTTAATATTATTCAATAAATTGCTGTATTTTTCTTGTATTCAAAATATTTTGTTTTTATAATTGATACTTCCATGGTGTTAAACTAAGTTAGAGATGTTAAGTATTTGTAATAGGTTGCATTCTATTTCAAAATTTAGAAGTCATGGAAATAGAAAATCTTAGGGTGTATTCTGTATCATACACCCTCAATTTCTGTTTTTAAACTCTAGAAACAGACTGAATGTGTGTCTGTTAGACATTCTCTAAAAATGCACAATGGAAACAGAATACTCCATTGCTCACTTTTAACATGTAGTCAAACACACCATTTTGGCATTTTCACTTTTTGGCTCTTCAGCTATTCAGTTCGCAATCATAAGATTGATGTGACAACATTATGAAAAACTCTTTCTCCTACAATAGTAGGAAACAAGACAAGAGTCAAAACACCAACTAAACTGTCAAAATTAATAACACCTACATCACAAAATTTTAGTTATAACTTTATAACTAAATTTTCATTTTCATTATAGCTTCTTATTTAATACCTTTATTGAATTCAATTGATTAGAGACTTCTGATGTATGTTTCAGCAGGTGTTGAATTCTTACCCAAACATTTTAGTGTTCTAGCTCTACAATTCTGTCAAGTGAAGATCATATATAGCTGGTGTTGCCATGTGTCAAAGTCTTAATATTTTTCATTAATGGCTACAGAAGCTTTATCTTAATATTTAATGACTTATCTTTTTTAAGGGATTCGCGCTGGTATTGCTTATTTTTCGTTCTCTACGTGCTATTGGGGGTTTACTTCGTCACCAACTTGATCCTTGCTGTTGTATATGATAGCTTTAAAGATCAGGTATATGTTTTCTGTTTTTCAGTATTACTCTTCTTACAGTGAAGACTTTAGAATCTCTCCTATTACTGTCATGAGTAGCAATGATGCAACTATTATATATGTGTATGATCTTCTTTGTTTTTTTCTTTTCTTCTCTCGGCTGTTGATTAAGTGTTTATTTGATGCTCTCTCCATCCTGGACAACATCCCAACTTTTTTATGCCGTTATGTCCCAAAATGATTGCTGACCCTGAGAAGTCAAACCATATTCTGCTTTAAATGATCAAATTGTCTTCATTTTAATCCTTAATTGCTTTTGCAAGTTTTCTACATGAGAGTAATCTTGGAAAGTGTGTTACTTTAAGTTGCATATGGATGCAATTAAAGAGATTAGTTCTTAAGGAGTATCTACTATTTTTGTTCTGGAACTGTGTAAATGCACATACATATCTTTCTCTCTTTTTTATTTTTACTTTCTTTTGTAGCTTGCAAAACAAGTTTCTAAGATGGATCGCATGAGGAGACATATGTTGGAAAAAGCCTTTAATCTCATAGATAAGAATGTAAGTATTTACACTATCTAATTAATTATATCTCTTAGCATGCTTTGAAACAAGCTTTATTTCAATCATACTTTTGTAAATTACATTTGAATGCAACATATCTGGTTTCCATATAAGCCATGCAATTTTTCATCATTCTACTTGGTCATGGTTTTCTATACACATCTTCTATAATGTCTGAGAGGACCATTACCCGTCCAGCAGAACCACAAAAGTACATGAGAATGCCAGATTTTTGTTGATGATGGAAAATATTTGAAAATAATACCCAGTAGTCTCTTCTTAATCAATTGGCCAACTTGGTGCTGACCAATGTACTCCAGCACCAGAGGTTGGAAGCCACCCTGTGGTGTCTTGTGGTGAAGAGTGGGAATGAGGAAAATATGTAAGAGCGCCTTTCAACATGGTTTGGCATGTCTAAAATGGAGACTTTGATTGCCTGCTATTGAGGACTGTTCCGTTCACTTTCAATGTGGCAAAGGAAGGCCCATGTGGATGTAATATAATAGAGGCAGTGAGAGAACATCATTGCTAAGAACTTAATAGAGGATATGTTTTTATATAGAATTAAATAATCAAAATAATGAAATATGCAGCTCATAAAGTATTTTCATACTTCTTTGATACAAGTTAAACAGAAGTTTGTAAATATTGATATAATACTGCATTTTATATCCATCCTTTCTAACATTTTCCTTGCATATAGGTTGTTTTGTAGATTAAAAATAGTAATTCTTTTACTGGCTTTTGAACAAATACAAAGTGTTTGTTGATTTTATTCTTCTCCATATGGAGGCTATTTATAGAAAAATACAAAGTCCTTACCTACCACACCAATGGCTAAGATTAATTCCTCACCTACCACACCAATGGCTAGGATTAAGTCCTCACCTACCACACCAATGGCTAGGATTAAGTCCTCACCTACCACACCAATGGTTAGGATTAAGTCCTCACCTACCACACTAATGGCTAAGATTAAGTAATAGATTGTCAACTATATACAACAAATATCTTACAAAATAAAATACTCTAACACTCCCCCTCAAGTTGGTGCATAGATGTCACTCATGCCCAACTTGCTAATTGAGTCATGAAAACTCTTTCCATTAATGGCCTTTGTAAGGATATCTGCAAGTTGGTCCTTACTTGGAACAAAAGGAAGCTCGATTATCTTTTCTTCTAATTTCTCTTTGATGAAGAATCGATCAATCTCCACATGCTTAGTACGATCATGCTGTACAGGATTGTTAGCAATCTGTACTGAAGCCTTATTATCACAATAGAGTCTCATGCAGTCTCTTTGATGAAATCTCAAATCACTCAATAAATTCTTCAACCACAATAATTCAGTGATTCCTTGGGCAATCCCTCGAAATTCTGCCTCAGCACTGGATCGTGATACCACGGTCTGTTTCTTACTCCTCCAAGTGACTAGGTTACCCCCTACAAAGGTGAAGTAACCAGAAGTAGATCTCCGATCACTAGCATTCCCAGCCCAATCAGCATCCGTGTATCCCTCGATATCTAGATGTTCATTTTTAGAAAACATTAATCCTCTACCAGGAGCTCCTTTTAAGTATCTCAGAATCCGAAGCACTGCATCCATGTGACTCTCAGTAGGAGCGTGCATAAATTGGCTTACTACACTCACTGCATATGCAATATCAGGACGAGTATGCGATAGATAGATAAGCTTACCAACAAGCCTTTGATATCTTTCTTTGTTTGCTGGGGTTCGATCAGGGTGATCTGGACATTCACATAACTTGTGATTTTGGTCCATAGGAGTATCTGTTGGTTTGCTAGCAAGCATCCCAGTTTCTGTAAGTAGATCAAGAACATACTTTCTCTGACTGAGGAAAATCCCATGTTTTGATCGGGCTACCTCAATTCCCAAAAAATACCTTAATACCCCCAGGTCTTTCATTTCGAACTCTGTGGCCAAGTGTCTTTGGAGATTAGTCATCTCCAGATCATCGTTTCCTGTAACAATCATATCATCAACATAGACAATCAGTATAGTGATTTTGCCACCCTTATGTTTGAAGAATAAGGTGTGATCGGAGTTACTCTGCTGATATCCGAATTTCCTCATGGAAGTACTGAGTTGTTCAAACCAGGCTCTAGGTGATTGTTTTAGTCCATAGAGAGCCTTTTTTAGTCTACAGACTTTACCAGTTTTAGAATCAAAACCAGGGGGAAGATCCATATAAACTTCTTCATTGAGTTCTCCATGTAGAAACGCATTCTTTACATCAAATTGTTTCAATGGCCACTCCAGATTAGCTGCTAGTGAGAGAAGTACCCTAACAGTGTTTAACTTTGCTACTGGAGCAAAAGTCTCCTGATAGTCAACTCCGTAAGTCTGAGTGTACCCTTTAGCAACCAACCTGGCCTTGTACCTTTCAATCGAGCCATCTTCTTTGTGTTTGATGGTATAGACCCATCGGCATCCAACAGCTTTCTTCCCTTGAGGTAGATCCACTATTTCCCAGGTGCAATTTTTTTGTAAAGCTTTCATCTCCTCATCCATGGCTCGGACCCAATTCTGGTCTGTCAATGCATCCTGCAATTTACTAGGAATAGATACAGAGGATAATTGATGTGCAAAAGCTTTAAAGGTTTCAGATAGTCTGTGAGTTGAGGTGTAATCAGTAATAGAGTAAAGGGCCTTACTATTTGCTGGAGGTCGTTCGAGAGAAAAACCAAACCGTACAGGTGGTCTATGTTCTCGACTAGGATACCGTCTAGTAGATAGACTGGGGTCAGGATCTGTGTGATTTTCACTGGACAAGTCATCAGATAAAATAGAGGGTTCAAGAGTTACCTCAGGTGCATTTTCAACCTCAGAGTCTGATTGACGAACCGGTGATGGAGAAGAGGAAGGTTGTACTACTTGTATGAGAACTGACTCCCCCTGTTTCTCTTTCCCTTTATTCTGCCTTTCATATATTCTCAAGGGTGGTTCTGTTTTTTTCGTGAGACTACCAGGAATCTCATTTTCAGAAGGTAAATTCTCTCTCTCGGAAGATTGACCTTTCAGACTAATGGGTATACCACTGTCAGTTTTAGGAGACTTCTCTTCATAGTTCGAATTCTCCCCCTGAAGAGAAGTCTCGGGAGTAAAGTATGCCTCATCTTCCCAAAACGTGACATCTTGTGACACAAATACCCTACGGGATGAAGGATGATAACATTTGTACCCTTTTTGTGAGCTAGAATACCCTATAAAAACACACTTAAGAGCACGTGGGTCTAACTTTCTTCGATGAGGAGCATGCACATGTACATATACCACACATCCAAAGACTCGAGGAAGAATATGTAATGCAGAGTTAATATCACAGTAATGAGACAAGGATTGCAGTGGAGTTTGGAAAGACAGAACACTGGATGGCATACGATTAATGAGATATGCAGCAGATAGAACTGCATCACCCCAAAAAGATTTAGGCATATGCATACCGAGAAGTAAAGATCGTGCAACCTCGAGGAGATGACGATTTTTACGTTCAGCAGTACCATTTTGTTGAGGGATATGTGCACAAGATGTTTGGTGGAGAATACCATTTTTCAAACAAAAAGCTTTGACACTATGGTTTAGATATTCACCACCATTATCTGAGCGTAAAACTTGAATTTTCTTATGAAACTGTGTGAGAATCATATGATAAAAATTTTGAAAGATGTCACATACATCGTTTTTATTTTTTAAAAGAAAAATCCAAGTCATGCGAGTACAATCATCAATAAATGTAACAAACCAGCGCATACCAGATGTAGAAACAATATTCGATGGACCCCAAACATCAGAATGAACAAGAGAGAAAGGCATAGATCGTTTATTATCATTACTAGGAGGGAAAACTGTGCGATGATGTTTAGACAAAACACACGTCTCACACTGCATATTATTGTGTCCAATTGTTTTAAATAAAGAAGGGAATAAAAACTTGAGATATCCAAAAGAACAATGACCTAAACGCTTATGCCAAAGGAAGATATTACTCTCATTGTCCGCTTTAACTTGGACTACTCTGTGAGGATGACTGGAAACACTGTCTGCTGTAAAGTAGTACAACCCTCCTTCTTCCCTACCAGTTCCAATCGTTTCTTTGGTTGTGATGTCCTGAAACACACAATGAGAAGGCCAGAACGTAACAGAACAATTTTGAGATTTAGTAATTTGACTAATCGAGAGTAAATTGTTGGATAAAGTGGGCACGTGTAAAACAGATGATAAATTTAAGGACGGTGTTAGAGATATAGATCCAGCCCCATGAACTGGGGTGGGTGTACCATCAGCATATGACACATTATTGGTTTTAGTTGGACTACGATGACTGAAGTTTTGAGAATTAAAAGTCATGTGATCCGTTGCACCAGAATCAATTATCCAAGTATTATTACTAGAAACTGTAGAAACATTGAAAGCAGAATGAAAAATACCTGAGTTGGAGAATTGAATTTGAGAATCACATACGTTACCCTGGAGAGTAAAAGACGAGTTGCCCGAGGATGAAGTAAAAGAGGCAGTTCCAATGGCCATAGTAGAAGTAGTCACAATAGCAGCGGAAGTAAAAATATATATATATATATATATATATTTTTTTTTTTTCGATTGAAGGGTCAATACTAGGTGGCAGCAGCGCACAAACGATGGCGACGGTGTATAGAGCTTCTAGTAGTAATATTTCACCAGAAAAATAAATGAAAAGGGACCCAGCAAGGAGTCGGGGTAGAGACCCAGCAAGGAGTCGAGGTAGCAAGGTAGTAGTTTTGTAGAAAACGACTTGGTTGCAGCCAGACAAGCAGATCGAAGTCTAGGCAGCCAAGATTTTAGCAGGTTTAGAAATAAAATTCTATATTACAATACTATGATTGTGTTTCGAAAAAAAAAAAAATATATATATATATATATATATATATTGTAGAGAAAAGAGATGAAGAACCATAAACAATTTGTTTGGGCTCTGATACCATGAACAAATACAAAGTGTTTGTTGATTTTATTCTTCTCCATATGGAGGCTATTTATAGAAAAATACAAAGTCCTTACCTACCACACCAATGGCTAGGATTAATTCCTCACCTACCACACCAATGGCTAGGATTAAGTCCTCACCTACCACACCAATGGTTAGGATTAAGTCCTCACCTACCACACCAATGGCTAGGATTAAGTCCTCACCTACCACACCAATGGTTAGGATTAAGTCCTCACCTACCACACTAATGGCTAAGATTAAGTAATAGATTGTCAACTATATACAACAAATATCTTACAAAATAAAATACTCTAACAGCTTTTTCTGTTTTAGTTGTACTAACAGCTACCACCAGAAGTTTGTTACATTGGCAATAGAGTGTAATTTCTTTTGTGTTGTAATATAATTGCACATGTTTTTGTTAAATATTGCCGTCTGTTTTCTGTTCTGTCACATGTTTTGTAAGGGCCACTTTGTTATGCTGAACAGAATGTCGGATTCCTCAATAAGAAGCAATGTATTCAACTGTTTGAAGAACTTAATAAATACAGGTATTGCTTGTAACACTTTCTTCAATGTGCTTTAGAAAGGATATGCCTATACCATCTCATATATTGATTTGTTCTAATACATTATACACAAATTTATTTGTTCTTCTCAAAAAGATTTTTGTCAAGTTTCAAGTTCCCATTGTTGTGATTTTTTGAGTTAGAGAGCTTAATATGCTTCGCTTACCATGGTACCGGAGTTTGTTTTATCAGGACTACCTGAGTTCGGAGTCCCCACATTATTATTTTTTTATTTGTTCAGTGTATGTATTCGGGCTTGGTTCATATTGCATGCTCAATGGTTTTGCACATGAGGGGATATGATAGAGAGCCTATACTATTGTTTGGGCCATTACCTATAATTTTAAGTTTTTAGGTTTAGTGGTTACTTAACATGCTGTATGGTTTCAATGGAGGAAAGAGAATGGAATATTTCCCAAGTATAGAGAGAAGGGCTGCTGTGATTATTGACAGGTCTGACAAAATGGTGCGTTGTGTAGGGTTTTAACTTTGGCAAGCTATAGTGCTGTCTGGTTCTAGTTTCTCTTTTTCATTTTTGAATTGAAGAAAAAAGATATATATATATATATATATATATATATATACATAAATATATAGTTTTTATCTAGAACTTATAAAAAAACTTGCATAATTTCTCTTAAGTTGGACACTGCTTTGCTTTCTTTGTTTTTTTAAACTAAAGAGTTGCATGCATAATATTTTACTTAAAAATGTGTGATCTAGACTGAAATTATATTACCGTAGTAATTCAGTATTTCAAAGGGGAGGTTTTAAGCTTACTGTATGTCGTCTCCCTAAGATGCAAGTGAAAGTGCTGATATCCTTAGTTAGTCATAGAATTTTCTCTATGTCATTAATTAATTATCAATTCCTCCATCTATGTGATACAAATTATTTCTATTAGTTGTTTTCAACACATTGATGTTCTTTTGCCCTTCGGGACAACACAAGTTGTGAAGTGGTCATCCGTATTTAAGAGGAATTGCCTAGTTGATTGGTAATTTCATCATATTTTGTCAATGTTTATTTTCCTTTTCCCTCTTATTTAATAAAATTTCAGCAAAATATTGGGAGATACCGGCAGAGGAACCATAAAATTGGAAAACAGGTAGAAGACAAACCTAAATACAAAGAGATGCTATAACTACAACAGTAATCACATTTTCTTGTCATTGTCTAATTAATTTCTTCACATTCTCTATCTAATTAGAAGGATCTTAATCATCACCTATGTTAAGCTTTTCCTCCTACTTTTCTTTTGACTTCATTTATTATGATCTCTGATGAGTATCTGCTGCATTTCCTGAGAAATTATGAAGATATGGTAAATACATGTTTGATTGATTGTTGCTATAAGAATCAGCTTCTCAAGGTTCTTGTAATTGATATGTTTCAATTGGGCCATTAATTTGTGATTTTGGTCTTTTGGATACTAAAACATGATTTTATTTAGGACTTTGCCAAAAATATCCAGAGAAGAATTTGAGTTAATATTTGATGAGCTGGATGACACCCATGACTTCAAGGTACACTATTTCTCTTAGCTTGTTTAAAAAAGTTGCGGCAATTTTTTTAATTTTTTTTTTTTTTTGCGCTGTCAATTTTACTTCTGTATATATGATAGAATTGTGGCAGCGTTACAATATCTACTTTTTCCATTATTATAAGCTTTGTTAATTTATAGAGCACCATTGCTTCTGGAGTCAGAGAGCACCATGAAGCTGCTGTTACACACCTCCTAAAATTTATTATTTTATTATTGTCTATAGATTGTAAATCAATATAATTTGGCTGCTGGACTTGAATTTTTTTAAAATTTTGTAGATCAACTTGGATGAATTTAATGATCTTTGCAATGCCATTGCTCTAAGCTTCCAAAAGGAGGATTGTGTAAGTCCAAACACATGAAAATACCTAGATCTTGTTCATTTTAAATGACTATTAACATTATGGATTTCATCTTTGATACTCTGCATCTGGTTGCAGCTATCTTGTTTTGAACAATTTCCATCAGTTTACCATTCACCTTTCTCGGAAAAGCTGAAAGCCTTCGTTCAAAGTCCAAAATTTGGATACATAATATCCTTCATTCTCGTAGTGAATCTAATTGCTGTTATTGTCGAAACAACGGTATGGCCTGAACCTGTAGGACCAGTTTTACATTTTCTTTTTTGATTCGTAAGATTCATTTCAATGATTTTATAAATGTGTTTTGCGATAATTTCCTTTTTAGATGAAACTAGTTGTAAGATAATATCTGTATGTGCATTTTCTTGTTGATGCTGTTATTTATAGATGCTAGTCATTATCAAGTTTGTGCATTTCAGCATGAAGTAAATACCTATTGAACTCTGCTGGTTTCATATAAGTAAGTTTGAAAGATGATAACTGTTTATATGTGGTAAGTCACTATAAAGTTATTTCCTTTACTACAATGTATGTTTTAATCAAGTTTGAAAGTTGATTATTAGTTGTTAGCGGTGAATGGCTTCTTCTAGTCACTAATTGGCATATTATTTACCACACAGAATACACTACATACTTGGTTGATGCCTCCCTAACCTGTCAGGGTAGTAGAAAATAGTATAGGATATAAGGTATTAGAAACTGCTAGACCCAAAAACTTAAGTTGTTAGGAAAAAGCCAAACAATAGTATTTAAGCATTGTAATACGCTCTCTCACTTGCAAGACCAACAATCTT
Source organism: Xanthoceras sorbifolium (assembly GCA_003430845.1). Lineage (NCBI taxonomy): Eukaryota > Viridiplantae > Streptophyta > Magnoliopsida > Sapindales > Sapindaceae > Xanthoceras > Xanthoceras sorbifolium. The sequence goes on along the minus strand of CM010608.1, from coordinate 19,642,509 downwards.
GCTATGTGGCTCTAGCTCAACACTAACACACAACAAATTCAAATATAACACGTGGGGAGACTTGAACTTTGGAACTCCTAGTAACATCGACTCAGATATTATGTTAGTAACTCCTAAATTGTTAGGAAATGACCCAACAATAGTATGAAAACATTTTAACAGCATGCAGATAGTTTTTTCCGCTAGGAATAACTTGTGTATTATCTAATGAATGAACAACTGTATTTGGGTGAAATATTATCCTTTTGGCCAAGACAGCTTCCAGCCAAGGGCACAACCGATGTGCTCGTAGAGTACCTCCACTATGGTAGTGGTGGAGTTTATTTGGTCAGTTTTCTGTTCTTTTCCAGCTATGGATGTCTTCCAGTGATGTGCTGTTTGACTGAATCATGGAAAAAGGGTTGTCACTCATTATGTACCTATAAATAAGGAAGCCATCCTTATTCTTGTAGTCGTACATTTAATTATTAAAAATTATTGTATTACATTATGAAGATAGGAAATAGGTTATTTCACCTCCCAACTCCACAATAATATTAAATGAATTAGTTTTACTGGCTGATAAACATATTTGTTTGAACGGTCTTTTACACTCTTCTCCTTTTGACATTAATGAGTGTTTAATTCATGCGCAGCCTTATAATCTCAGATTTCTGTTCTTTTTGACAATGACTGAAAGAACACAGTTGAATTTCTTTTGCCTGATCTGTTTTTACATTAATATTTAGGTGTATCGTGCAGATTGCTTTGCTATCATGCTTCTAGTTGAGATTAATAGGTCGCCTGGTAGCTTGCTTTGAAAATTTATATTCTAGCTTGCTTATGTTCATGCTAATTTGATATGCAAGTTGATTTGCAGCTAGATATAGAAAACAGTACTGGTCAGAAGGTCTGGCAAACGGTGGAGTTTGTCTTTGGTAAGTAGATTGCCAAGGTGTAACTTTTCTGGTTTGTTGCTTCTTTATTTATACATGTGAATGCGTTCTCGGTGACAACAAGATGTTTGTGGTGAGCATGTCTATGCAATTCTACAATAAAAGTGTCAAGCAAACATATCATTTAAGAACAACCCAAGGTCTTTGATGAAAGAGTTTAGTTTGCTTGATTCTGGCTACAATGGAATGGGTGGGGGCAAATGTAATGTCCCTCCTAATAACCATGTGCATTCTTTTTGGTTTGACCAATTCTGAGTAGCACATTGTTTTCCAGTATGTTGTGAAGAAGTGTGTCAACCTTCAAATGTATGCATGGGTATCTATACATCTGGGGCAAAGGATATTTCAATTGCGAATGCTAGGATTGAAAACATACAAACAAGCATTGATTATTGTCACAATTTTCATATCTATCAATTACGTTGGTAGTATTCTCTGCTGCTAGAATGACTTTGATATTGACTCATGGTCCGATAAAAGATTTGTAGAATTTCTGAGAGTTAATTCTTGGAAATCATGGGAGTAATTAGTGTTACTTATGTCTGCTGTAAATATGTCTATTAGGTGTTTTATTTCAGATTTTTAAGAGATTAGTTTCCTTGTTTAGTGTATGTAATTTAGGAGCTTGTCACTCTCTGTTCCCTTGATTAGTGGACGAGATTCCTGCTCTCTCTTCTATATCTTCCTACTGTATTATTCTTCCTAAAACAAGAAATGAGAAGTAACTAGTTTACTCACCGAATTCTTTATGGTATTAGAGTGTTTTTTCTTAAAAACCTTTGTCTCATAATCAAGCCAAGACATGGCTTCTGATAAGAATGATAGCTCCTCTTCGAAATCAATTCCAAATTAGAAACAACCATAACTGGCTCTAATGGAGGATCTGAAAGCAACAATCCACTAATTACAAGCTACAAATTGAATGGCCATAATTACATTCAGTGGTTACAACCGGTTATGATGTTTGTGTGTGGAAAAGGAAAGGACGACTACTCATCGAAGTTGTTGTGGCCCAAGCAAAGAAGATTCAAAATACAGAACATGGAAATCATAAAACAACATGGTCATGTCATGGTTGATCAACTCAATGATCAATGAGATTGGGGAAAACTTTCTGCTCTATGGGACGGTTCAGGAGATCTGGGATGCTGCCAAGGAGACCTATTCCAGTTCTGAAAATACATCAGAACTGTTTGAAGTTGAAAGCAACCTCCATGACCTTCGTCAAGGAGAGTTATCATTGATCCAATACTTCAACCTTCTCACTCGCTACTGGCAGCAATTGGACCTATTCGAGGTTCATGAATGGAAGTGTGCTGGCGATAAGAGTCTGTACAAACAGATTATCGAGAAGAAGCGAGGTACGGGGGAAGAGTCTTGGGAACAAAGCCCATTCCAAGCATTCGTGAAGCTTTCCCAGAAGTTCGCAGGGAGGAAAGTCGCAAGAAAGTGATGATGAGTTCTAAATCTATCACCCCACCAACTGGAGAAGGATCATCACTTGTTGTTCGAGGGTCTCAATCACCTCACACTGATGACAACAGGTCCAAGAAGGGAAGACCTGGGTGTGAACATTGTCGTAGACCAGGACATGCCAAGGACACATGTTGGAAAATACATGGCAGGCCAGCTGATTGGAAACCCACATCCTCTCGATTCACTAATAACAGAAAAGGTCGGGGATATGTTGCCTCCGCACTAGACAACTCCTCTTCATCCAGGTCTGATCTGTTTAGCAGAGAACAGATTGAACTCTTTCATAAAATGTTTGGGCAGTCTCTAACAGCCCCTGCCTCATTTGTGATTAGAACTTGAACCTTGGCACAGTCAGGTAATATCCTTAATGCCCTACTTGTGAAACAAGAAAAACAAAGGCCATGGATTGTGGACTCAGGTGCCTCAGATCATATGACCAGTGATCCTTCTCTTCTCACGAATTTTAGGTCATGCAATGAAGGATTCACTGTCAGAATTGCTGATAGATCAGCATCCAAGGTGACAGAGTCTGGTTGTGTTAAAATATCTCACTCCCTTATCCTAAACTCTGTTTTATTTGTTCCCAACCTTGATTGCAATCTGTTATCCATAAATAAAATCACAAAAGACCAAAACTGTGTGGCTAAATTTACTCATGATCTTTGTGAATTTCAGGACTTCGATTTGGGAAGGATGATTGGCAGTGCTAAAATGTGTTCCGGGACTTTATCTCTTCAAGATTGAAGGTACTCCTACTAAACAAGCCCTTCAAGTTATGTCTAGAGCTCAAAATACAGCCATGCCTAGTTCTAGCTCAAACAATGATAGTGAAATAATGTTGTATCACTATCGTTTAGGTCATCCTAATTTCGTGTATTTGGAAAAGCTTTATCCTTCACTGTTTAAGAATAAAAATCTAAATAATTTTCAATGTGAAATCTGTCAATTCTCTTGTTAGAACTTCCTATCATAACACTCCATACAAAACTTCTCATTGTTTCTCAATGATTCACTCAGACATTTGGGGTCCCTCTCGAATTAAAAACATAACGGGAACACGTTAATTTATCTCATTTGTGGATGATTACACTAGAATCTCTTAGATTTTCCTAATGAAAGAAAAATCAGAGGTAGGTCATTATTTCAAAACTTCAACTCTATGATCCAAACACAATTCCAAACAAAAATCCAAGTATGAAAGACAGATAATGCAAATGAGTACTTTGCTTCCATTTTTAGTAAATATTTGTTAAGTCAAGGGATTGTGCATTTAAGCTCATGTGTTAACACCCCTCAACAGAACGAGGTGGCTGAAAGAAAGAATAGGCATTTTCTTGAAGTAGCTAGGTCTCTCATGTCCCTAAACACTTTTAAGGAGAAGCAGTTCTAACTACCACTTATCTAATAAATAGGATGCCCTCTCTAGTGTTAAAATTCAGAACACCAATGAGTATACTCCTTGAATTTTATCCAAACACAAAAATTGTTTCCACCATTCTGTTAAAGGTTTTTGGGTGTTCTGCCTATGTTCATGTGTACCAACATAGAGGAAAACTTGATCCTAGGTCCACTAAGTGCATTCTCTTAGGATAATCTTCTAACCAAAAAGCGTACAAATGCTATTCTTTCACCAAAAAAAGGTTTTATAATTCTATGGATGTTACATTCTTTGAACAGCATCCATACTATTCCAAAACTGACATTCAGGGAGAGAAATCAGTCACTGAATGTTAGCTTTGGGACAGTATACTTGCTGAGGACCCTGTTCCCTCTGAAATCCCAACAATGTCCCACACCTGCAGGTACTAACAATCCCCAGAAATCCATATCTACAAGTACCAATAGCTCTCAGAATACATCTCAAATCCCTATCACACTTGTCACACATGATTATCAAATAGTCCTCCAAATACTCCTCCACCAAGTCTTTCTCACAGAATATCAGTCCCAAATAGTGACATCCAGGTCTACACTGGGAGAAAGAAAAATTAAGAAGACATGGAGACTCGAACACATATTGAGCACTGCCAAGACTCTAATCCAAATACAAGTCATCCTGCAAATTCTCAAAGTAACATCTCCTCTGAACCTATCAATATTGAAATGTCTCCTAATGATTTAGACCTACCAATTGCATTAAGGAAAAGTATAAGATCATGCACCAAACATCCTATTTACAATTTTGTCTTCAAGATACAAGCATTTGCTAGCAATCTCCAACAGATACAGATTCTCAACTCCATTCAAGAAGCCCTCAAGGTACCTGAATGGAAGACAATTATCCTAGAAGAGATCCGAGCCTTAGAGAAGAACAAAACCTGGAATCTCACAAAGCTACCAGAAGGAAAACGAGCTGTTAGGTGCAAGAGGCTTTTCATTGTCAAGCACAAAGCTGATGGCAGTGTGGAAAGGTTCAAAGCTTACCTCGTAGCAAAAGGTTTCACCTAAGCATATAGGATTGACTACCAGGAGACTTTTACGCCTTTGCCAAAGTTATTCTATCTCTAGCATCTAATTTGGACTGGCCTCTTTACCAATTAGATATCAAAATCGTCTTCCTCAATGGTGATCTCGAGGAAGAAGTGTATATGGACATCCCTTCTGGTTTTGAGTCTCCTGCCACAGCCAACAGAGTCCTTGTATGGATTAAAACAATCCCCACATGCATGGTTCAACAGGTTCTCTAAAGTCCTAAAAGGGTGTGGGTACAACCAGTGCCAAGCTGACCATACACTCTTTGTGCAACACTCTTACAGGTAAGAATGTCTATCTTGATTGTGTATGTAGATGACATTGTTTTGACAAGGGACTTTGCCGAAGAAATGGTTAGACTCAAGGGGCTCTTAGCTAAAGAATGCGAAATCAAAGACCTTAGAACTCTCAAGTACTTCCTCGGAATGGAAGTAGCAAGGTCAAAGGCAGGTAATTTTGTCTCCAACCGCAAATATGTCCTAGCCCTTCTCAAAGAAACTGGAATGTTGGGGTGTAAACCTGCTGAAACTCCTATAGACTCAACAGCAAAACTCGGGATCAAGAAAGATGGAGTTCCTGTAGGCAGAGGCTTGTATCAAATACTAGTAGGCAAGCTCATTTATTTGTCTCACACCAGGCCTGATATTGGTTTCTCTGTCAGCCTTGAAAGTCAGTTCATGAACTGTCACACTGAGGATCACATGGACGCTGTCTATCAAATTCTTAGGTACCTCAAGAAGACACGTGGGAAGGGATTGTATTTCAAGAAAAACTTTGATAGAAAGATTGAAGTCTTCACAGATGCTGATTGGGCAGGTGCTACCGTGGACCGAAGATCCACAACAGGATATTGCACCTATGTACAGGGAAACCTTGTGACATAGAGAGGTAAAAAAATAGTTAGTGGTTGCTCGAAGCAGTATTGAGGCTGAGTTTCGAGCAATGACTCATGAAATTTGTGAGGGAATTTGGCTAAAAAAATTCCTCACAGAACTATGTATAGAAACTGGACCTATGAACATGTTTTGTGACAATTAAGCTGCAATCAGAATTGCAAGAAACCCAGCCTATCATGATAGAACCAAACATGTGGAGATTGATCGACACTTCATCATAGAGGAGCTAGATGATGAGACAATGAACCTAATGTATACTCCAACCCATTTTCAGGTTGCCGATGTTCTCACTAAGGCTCTACATCGAATAAACTTTGAAGCACTGAGTTGCAAGCTGAGGATGATCAATATCTATCTCCTAGCTTGAGGGGGTGTGTAGAATTTCTGAGAGTTAATTCTCGGAAATCATGGGAGTAATTGGTGTTAATTATGTCTGCTGTAAATGTCTATTAGGTGTTTTATTTCAGATTTTTAGGAGATTAGTTTTCTTGTTTAGTGTATGTAATTTTGGAGCTTATCACTCTCTGTTCCCTTGATTAGTGGACGAGATTTCTGCTCTCTCTTCTATATCTTCCTACCGTATTATTATTCCTTAAACAAGAAATGAGAAGTAACTAGTTTACTCACCGAATTCTTCAAGATTCTAATGAGTAATACGAGTTCTCTGTCAATATATTTTGGAAGTGCATTCCTAGTTGATTAATCTCCGAAAATAGTGGATGCAAATATATTACTCCTGGTACATGCTAAAGTACTCCTTTCACACTGAAGAAGTCTTACCCTGATTTCCTTTATCTTCTGCTACTCATGTTGTTCATGTGGGTGTCAGTGTTATGAAGGAATGCAATTAGTCATTGCCTCCAAGGGATTGATTAGGTTTTTCCACTATTGAGCAAGAGGTACTGGGAATCAAACACCCCCCCCACCAACTTTGGAGGGGGATCAACTTAATTTGTACTGGTTGTGGAGTGGGGTGGGGTGGAGTGGGTGTGACGCATCATAAAAGAAAAAAAGGAGAAACAAAAGATGTTTCTCATCATGAGGATTAGCTCATATTGAGATGTGTTTGTAACATAATAGTATGTATATCGGTATTATTGTTTGTTTGATACTATTGATTTCATTCTTCCTTGAAAGTACAGCAGATTGAGAAAAAAAGTGGGGATATAAGTATGCACATCATTTGATGTCCCATTCCCATTGGCATCATCTCTCACTTGAAGAAAAAATTCTATATTTTTATATTATCCATTAGATGCTCATTATTTAATGGCAGTGAACAATTTGTTATCACACTTTATGCTTCGTTTCTTTCTGTAGAGCTCATGGGTTGCTTCATATTCAACAGGGTGGATATATGTATTGGAAATGGCTCTAAAAATTTATTCATTTGGATTTACAAATTATTGGAGGGATGGTCAAAATCGATTTGATTTTCTCGTCACGCTGATAATAGGTAACCACTTTAGAAATCCATATCCTTAACATCTGTTTTATATTCATTTCCTTAAATGCAAATAAGTAAAACTGAAAGATATTTCTTTGTTAAATTACTTGTGAGATTTTCACCACTATCATTTTGATATTACTGATTCTTTGTTGTATACTTCTTTGACTGTTGAATAATCACTTCAATTGAGTGGTAGATTAACGAAAGGTGTAGGATATGGTAGATTAAGTATGCAACATCTGATATGTCTTTTGGAAGATTGGTTATAACACCGAATTGGACAAAAGACAGGAATTGGATTTGGGAGAAACCGGAGTTTGTGAATACATTTCAGATTGAAACAACTCATCTGTAGTTCTACAATTATACTCCTAAAGGGATGGGATTTAATTTAATTGTTAACAGGGAATTCAGGAAATAGAAAATATGATAGCTTTGAACGAATAAGTAACTTTAATATGATTTACATGAAATTTTTATTGACTTTTATCAAATGGTTTTTTGCTACGACTTTTTGGCTGTTGCTTTGAAGATTATGTTATCAGAAAACTGTGTGTTACTTTCAGGTTAGTATTATGTTAGCATTGTATTGTTTTGATTGATGGCTTTTTATGTTTGCAGTTATTGGAGAAACCATGACTTTTGCTTCCCCTCATGGACTGACTTTTCTTTCAAATGGAGAGTGGTAGGAACAGATTTATTATATTTGTTGTCAATACCTGCTATCTATTGAATTTTCCACATTGAACTGGTCCTTGTTTTTCTTCAATAAATGTTCTTTACCAATTAAGTGGATGCTTTCAGGAATAGCATTTTCTTTTTAGGAAAGATGGGAAAAGAAGTGGGATGATTCACATTTGCTTGTTATATGCAATTTTTTTTCTTACAATTTGCTAGCAAGTGGAATTGGTTTTATGAAATTTTTACAGATTTTTGTTGTAACTAACATAGGTTTCTGGAGCACAGTTTCGTTACTAACCCTTGCTTATCCAACCATTACATTAAATTTGTGATCATACAGTACAGAACAAGAGTGATGTTGAGGGTTGATTGTTATATATGATCAGCCACTAATAAGACTAGAAATATGGGGTTTTAGGAATAAGCTGCTAATGTCTGATGAAGGTATGTATCAGGGATTTCATAGTAGTATATTTTCTAGATTTATAGATTGAAGCAAGGATTGGCAATTTGCAATGGATTAATAGGTGAACTGTAATTTAACAAGATAGTGAAAAGAAGAACTATAAAAATGCTAACGTGCCCATAAGAATTCCTTATGCCTGAGGATATTCAAAGTTAGAATTGAATGACATGATCTATATGGAACATCTAATTTCAGTAAGATTCTGCAATAACATATATTGATTTCAAAAGGTTATTTAGGAATGTATGGAAACTTGCTGCTTTTTTTGAGTTGGTTGGTGATTTGAGGAATTTGAATAGCTACTTAATTGTATAAATCAACATCTAAATTTAGTTTTACAAATCGACAAATATGGGCAAGCCTGAGTTCAGCCACAAACCCTTAGGGCCTAAACTTCATTACCTGGGTTTTTCTTGGATATATGAGTATGGGTTCAAGTCTTTTACATTGGGAGATGTAGGTCCTGCCAAAACCTGGTTTTTATTGCAACCCTACTTATGTAACCCTCAAGCTCTATAATGTTACCATACCAACCCTTAATTAATTGTATGTTACAAATTTGTTGTAGTTTGGATGCTACTGTTGGAATCTTTCTCATAAAGATGTAATGCCTTATTAAAAACATCTCAAAGAAGTTTTGCTTCTACTGCAGCATAATGGTCTTAACATGTCTCACTTTGTTGCTTCAGTTTTTAAATGTTGTCTTTCAACAACATTTTCGGAACAGAAAATCCTCTAGATTAACTTTCACGTAACTTTCATGTCTTTTGTTTCTACTCTACCGCTTAAACTTGAAAGCCCCATCCTATATTGACCCTTGAAGGATGCAAAAAATAAAAAATTGTGTTTTGAAATCATAGCATTGATATAACTATAAACTGCTTGTATCTGATAAGTAAGTTTTACATTTATAAGTGGTGGTGAATATGTAAGTGCATGTTTGACATTTTTCATGTTTTCAGTAATTTTAAGACCTTAAAGGGGATCGAGGATTATGAACTATAGATTTTCTTCAGATTATTTCTTGTGTTATTTCTTGTGTTACATCTTCAGTTGACATTTTGCTAGTGTATTATGAATGGCACAATGGTAATTCATTTTTCAAAATTAACAAAATGTAAGTAATTTTGCATCTCAGCGTCTCCAGATAATGCTACTTGCATCAGAAATAAACTTCTGCATGTGATTAAATTGTGTTTCTTCTCATTCTGGAAAATTATAATTTGACTTGTATCTTTATTTGTTTCTCCATTTTTCTCATTAACAGGATTCGCTACCTTCTTCTTGCAAGAATGTTAAGATTGATCAGGATCCTAATGCATGTCCAACGTTACCGAGCTTTTCTTGCCACATTCTTGACCCTTATACCAAGTTTAATGCCATACCTTGGGACCATATTTTGTGTCCTGTGTATTTATTGCTCTCTTGGTGTACAGGTAAACTAGGCATAGACAAAGTAGATGCTCTTCCTATTACTCCTGCTTGTCTTCATGGTTCATGCTTCTCAATAAAAGAAAACTTAAGTACTAGAGTTTTTCTTGGCACATCTCTGCTTCATTTTTATTTTTATAATAAAAATAACTATTTACCCATGCAACATTTCTTAAACATTTAAATGAAAAATGTGTGGTTGGAAAGTGATCATCTTATATTTGATAATAATTTTGGTCCCAAAACAATCATTTTGTCTCAGTTGATTGATGCTGTAATCTGCATAGTTTACCAAGTAAATGACATATATCTGAAACTTCTATATAAAAAAAAAAATTATAAATAAAAAGTGACATGTCTGAAAGATAACACCTCAACATTATTTGTCAATTAAATTGCACGTTTCTCCTACATGTTGCTCTTGGGAAATTTTTTACATAATTATTTATTGGAACTTGTAGATCTTTGGCGGGATTGTCAATGCTGGAAACTCCAAGGTAGAACAGACAGATCTTGCTGATGACGAGTATCCTTATTAGTTGATGCTAAATTTTTTTCTAGATCTGTGAATTTTATATATCTTCCCCTGTAGCTCTTATCTTCTTATATATCACCTTAGTTGTAGAAGCCTGTTTCACCAATATGCAGCCAACAAGTTATCAAAAGTTGACATTCTTTTGTCTGTTAATGATGGTTGTTATGTGTGATTATCCTTCCTGAAAATCTGTAATGTCAGTTCTGTAAAGCAGTTTCTCTTGACAAAATCAGCTATCTACTTTTTAATTTTAACGACTATCCCAATGGAATGGTCACACTTTTCAATTTGCTGGTTATGGGAAACTGGCATGTGTGGATGCAGGTATCACTTTTGTCTCGCAATTTATATATTTTATCATTTCTCAATTTGGTTATAATATGTTGTCATGCATGATGAGGGTCATAATTTTTATATTTGTTATTCGCAATGTACATTTACATGGTAGATTCTTCTAGATCAGGATTCAAACCTAATTATTACCTGTTCTTTACATTTCGCTTTTGTGATTGTGGGTATCTTCTTTTTAACTACCCTAATAGCAAGAGAAGATCTCGATGCATTTTTTAGATAGATCAGGCATTGAGCCAGATTACTCTTAAAACCTAATCTAATCAAAATAAATGGCAATTCAGGAAGCTAAACCATTCTGTTGAAGACATAGCCCTAAATCCAACAACAAACTCTAACAGCCCTGACTTGTACAGCAAGCAACACAGACACTCACACAATAGTTGTGAGTTAGGTCATCTTATTAGGGTTCGCTAACTCTCTAGAGTTCGGGTTATTAGCTCTTGCCCTAACCCAAACTTTCCTAAAATCTTAGAAAAGCTGAAAGTAAAGAAAATATCTCAATTGTATTGATAATCCGAAATATAGTTGAATGAATACAAACCTAATGTTTAATAGGCTATTTATACCTAACAGAATCCTAGTACTAAAAAAACTATAAAATAGAAATAAAACAGCCTAATAGAATCCTAATACTAAAAGAACTAGAAAATAGAAATAAAACAACCTAATAGAGTCCTGATACTAAAAGAACTAGAAACTAGAAATAAAACAGTAAAAAAAAAGAAATAAAACAGTAAAACACTTTAAAAAAACTAAGTCGGTCGATTCCTTCTCCACATGCGACCAAGAGTACACGACCTGGTGGTAGCGCGCCTTGGTCGCGCTTTCTTTAGCAGCCAAAAACTGAGGCTGCTTCGACCTCGTCCTGCGAGCAGCCTCTTGCTAGCATCTCTCCCCTGATATGGCACTCCAATTCCTTCCAAATCAGCTGGCATCTCTTCCCTTAATACTTTGGCACTGTTATCACTCTCCCTCAACCTAACTCTTTCCTATCTTCTAGTAATGTTCTAATCACATTCATACATCCCGTTTTGACTCATTGTCAATTAAAGAATATTTTCCTATAGAATACCTACTCAAAATTGATAATCTAGGTCAAGAGGCTGTTTTAAAATATCTCAGCCATGCTTAAGCATATTGTTTCACTGCAAACTATGTCACATGGGTTCACACATAATACACAGATTCAATGTATATTGGCCAGACTGATGTTGACAAGTTGGAAATAGACACATGGAGATCACATAATAATCTGGTAATATATTTCTGATGTCTAAAAACCGTATTTGAAGAGTCATTGTTAGCTATGTAGCGTTAATGCTTATTCTAATTTTAGTTTTGTTTGGAGGCACTAATTATTTGTAGCTTATCATTTCAGAGCTACAAAGAATTGACAGGAACTTGGTGGACCGTTACCTATTTTGTCAGCTTCTACCTTATAACTGTATTGTTGCTCTTGAATTTGGTAAGTTTCAGTCAGTACTACTGTAACATTCGAAACTCTAATGGTGTTATATATTACAGCTTATAGTCCTTGCAGTTTCTTCCTTTTGTCTGTATAATTTAACTGTTTCCTCTTATGTTACAATAGGAAACAGTTAAATTATAAAATACTTGTTTGTGTAGAAGTATCAAAATGAGTGAAAATACCATTCATCTGCTCAACATGATGTATATGTGCAGCATGCTGTCCAAAAAGTCTTGCTTGTTTAGAGTAGCGAATAACTAGTTGTCCTAGAAGATGCAATAATATGATTGATAAGGATGAAAACTTTAGGCCTATTTAATTTTCAATCAAGATATGAAAATAAGAAATTAAAAGATCTTAAAAACAACATGTTCTGTTAGGGTTCTTTCCCAGATAGTTTTAAGATATTGAAATATGAAAATAATTAAAGTCATTTTTTGTTTTTTAATTTTAGTTTATACAAACTGTATCCTTGAACTGTAAACTATGTCTTAGTTCTTTAAACTGATCTTTTTATTACGAACAAATGCCCACATAGTGTCCTATATTTGTTTATAACCTAATCTAAACAACAAATAAGCATGAGATAACTTATCATTAGATAACATTACCATGTAGACACAAGTCAATTACTTATTCATGTTGAATGCGAGATTGATTTTACCGTTACTGTAATGCTGTGGACAGGTAAGGAGTTCAAAAAAGGAGAATTTACTTTTATTTGTGCTTTTCATAAGCTAAAGTTATAGTTTTACTAAGTATCAATATATTTTGAAATTTTTACACGCTGCATTCCTAGCATAGTCATGGGAAGTGAAATTCTCTTAAAATTCCAAGGATCTTTCACTTAAGAAATCAGTGGCCCTCCTTTTCTTATTCTGAGTTCTTAAGTAGGAAATGATAAAAGAAATAACCTCATTTCTTTTCCATTTTGTGATTTCAGGTTGTCGCTTTTGTCTTGGAGGCATTCTTTGCTGAAATTGAAATGGAAGTTGAGAATTCAGAAAAATGTGAAGAAGAGGACCAGGTTGGTACATGTTGAACTTGCAGATATTAAAAGCAAAAGCTGATAACTGCTAAAGCTCATTTATGAAAGAGCTTATGGTGCTGGTATATCTCATTTCTTCATATCTTTTACTAAAGAGGAATGATTCTAGGCTGTGATTTCAATTGAGTTGATTTGGAAGAACATCATTCTAATCCAACCAACAAGAGAAAACATAGGAGGTCACAATCTGACCTGTCAAGCTTACTTTCACATTAATAATTCTGTGAATGCAATTATGGAGCTTGAAGTTGTGACTTGTGATGCTTAAAATTCAAAGGCCCCTCGATTGACTTCCTGATCGCTGGAATAAATAAAAAAAAATATTGCATGAATGCAATAAAATAGAGGGTGAAATTTAATTTTTACTGAGGCTTCTTCTTCATAAATCAGCTATTCCTTTTATATCGAAGGAAAAGTATTGGGTATTGACCGAAGCAATGACTATTCATGATTCCATAATTGAATCAATTATATACCGGTTCAAATTCAAAACTAAAAAAATGTTATGGTAAAACTTCGTTTGAAACGATGTGGTAGAAAGCAACGTGCGACTTGAAGGACATGATCAACTGTGGTTTTTTTTCTAACAAAAGATCCTTTTTTGGCTCTCTCTTTAGCTCTATGTCTCTTATCCCTAGGAGGTCTTCCTCCACTAGCAGGTTTTTTCGGAAAACTCCATTTATTCTGGTGTGGATGGCAGGCAGGCCTATATTTCTTGGTTTCAATAGGACTCCTTACGAGCGTTGTTTCTATCTACTATTATCTAAAAATAATCAAGTTATTAATGACTGGACGAAACCAAGAAATAACCCCTCACGTGCGAAATTATAGAAGATCCCCTTTAAGATCAAACAATTCCATCGAATTGAGTATGATTGTATGTGTGATAGCATCTACTATACCAGGAATATCAATGAACCCGATTATTGCAATTGCTCAGTAATATCAAATTTATTACTAGCTAAATCAGGACCTGGACGTGCTTAATGTGGAAGGGCTATGGTTTGCTCTTCATTTCCTATTTCTTTTGTAAAGTGTCTTTGATGTGAATGTAGGATAGAAGTGGTGTATTCAATTTATTAAGAACATCTTTTAGATGTTTTATAATCCTTGTAAAATGTTTTCCTTTCAACATCTTTATCCTGTAAGTAATGGCCACTTATGCTATGGAGGTATTTTATAAGTTATTTAACAAATTGGCATTTTAATGCTATATTTGAAATTGGTTTCAATTTCTTCATAGCTTTAACATTTCCATAATAGTATTCTTTTAAAAAAATCAAAACCCTTTGCTACAAACTTTTCAAAAGTTTTTGTGCTAATAACATTGTCCTCATGGCACTCAAAGAATTTATGCTACAACAGTCCTTGTTCTCATTGCAGCATGATCTAGTTTTGCAGAGTAGGTAGTTTCATTGTTCTTTTTTAGAATAGGCTATTTGATCTGCATTGCATATGAGCTTGTGTCAGCTTGAGACTACTGGGATCAATGTTTGTTTACCTATATGGTTAGAGTTAAGCTGTACCTGACAATGTTCACTGCTCATAAGTCATAGCAGAGTTTGTTTTGCATTATCATACTTGTCTGTCAATGTCCAATGTATTAGATCTATCACCAGTTTTTTTTTATATGTACAGCTCTATCAAATTGATAGGCTCTAATGATCCATCTTTTTACATTTTGATCAGGATGGAAGAAGAAAGGACCGACCGCGAACTATTGGGTATGCATTGTAATCTATAATGACAAGTTATGATTTACACTCCAGTTGTTGGGATTATTAATGGTTCAAATTGTTTGGTTTGGTGCAGTGCAAAAACTCGCAGTCAGAGAGTTGATATCCTCCTCCACCACATGCTGAGTACAGAACTGGAAAAGCCGCAGTGCTCAAATACTTAGTCTTTCTCATCGTGGTAGCTATATAACAAATCACTTTTGTTCCCTCGGTTGCTGTTTAATTAATAAAATTTAACTAAGTTGACTACCACATTTGGACTCATGAAGTACTATTTTGCTAGTTTATATCCTAACCAGGTTCTGTTCTCTTCTTTTTGTTTTTCTAAATGTTTTAAATAGGATTCGTACAAGTGAACGGGAAATATATAAATATTGAGATCTATTTCATTCCTGCAACTGGATGTGTTGTCAGTCCATGAAATCAAAGACGGTTTGAACCTACTATTTCACTGGAGCTCACACATTTTACCAATCAGCGCGCTGGGCATGGAGGGATATTTTGCTATTGTCTTTGTACCATATCAATTTTTGGGTTACCACTTTCCAATTGATTTATGTAGTGTGATTTTTTATGTAACAAAACTAGCTGAATCCGGCACTATAGGACCTCAGTGACTTGGATAAAGGTTGCTTTAGTTTTTTTTGTTTCTCCCACGAGCAGTCAGCAGCAGTAATATACGATGTATTTGCATGAACAATCACTTATATTATTTGTTTGAACAATCAAATTGTAATAGTAAAAATGTCAATTTACGTTCTGTATTTGATCTTAACTTGTTCCAATTTATACATAGGAGTCATTCGAAGAATTGTAAGAGTTTGTCCGTATGATTTTGGAAATGCAGTCTCTGTTTTGATATGTATAAATTACAAAAAATACATTAAAAAAACACAACTTTTAAAATTTTAAGTTTGGCATTGCCCCATCTTGATGCTTTATTACCAATGATTCCTTGTAAGTGGACCTCTTATTTCATTTCCTTGTGGATACTGAAATATATCAAATTTATTTAAAACAATTCTAAAAAGCATAAAATTGCAAAACTTTTTGACTTCTTGTCAATGCACCCTGAAAGGGGAAAAAAAAACTAATTATAACTTGCAAAAGAAGAAAAACGATAACATATTATTGAGGTTACAGTGAATTAAGAGACATGCTATCATGTTTGTCAAACATGACTCCTGGGCCACAAAAGTGGGAATTTTAAGTGTTCACTCTTGAAGATATTATTCTTACCAAGTGATATATATTTATAATATAAAATTTGATAAAAACTTTTGTCTCTTGTGGTTTATTATAGCACATGGTGATTACATCAATGGCCCTTCAATTTGTTCATAAATTTAAGAAAAGAAGAGACTACAGCATCTACTTTTTGAAGTAAGATATGGTTAAACTAGGTTGAATTATTGCTTTCTATAGCTAATGGAGTCAGAACAATTTATAGGCACCAACCTACCAGTAGCTAGAACTCCCATATAGGAGTTACTTTGCTGAGGAAGTCTACATGAATAAAAAAAATCATCAAGAAGCACCCAGATAGACTGAGAGAGCTAGCGTTACGTGGACTTCAAAGCATTTGTCATATATACAAATATTTTTTGTTTTAAAGCAATACCTGTACATATGCAGTGATGCCACCTCTTGGTCATTTTTCGTCCTTATTTAAAGGCTCAACATCATCACAAAACAACACACGCACATAGTGAGAGAGAGAGAGAGAGAGAGAGAGAGAGAGAGATGAAGAGCATGAAAGGAGAAGTTGTGCTTAACATCCCAGCAGAGAAAGCATGGGAGATGTATAGAGACAATGAAATCATCAGCAAAATCAACCCAGAAATGCTTGCTCATGCTACTTACTTGGAAGGAGATGGCAGCCCTGGAAGCCTCAGGCTTTTCAAGCTTGGCCCTGGTTTCTCTCCCTCACAATTTATACCTACTAATTAAAATTGATTTACGAGCCTTACTTTTATTTGTATTATCATGCACTGATCATTATATGTTATATATTGATATGCAGTTTTGCAGAAGTATGTGAGAGAATCAACAGAGAAAATAGAGAAGGTGGAGGTTGGACGGTCCGTTACATATCGTGTTATTGATGGGGACTTAAAAAATATGTACGACCCTTACAGGGTGACCTTCTCATTCATTCCAATGGAAGGAAAAGAAAAGGACATGTGCATTGCTGAATGGAAAGCTGAGTTTCAGACGCTGACACCGGCAATTCCTCCACCGGACAAGGCCAGGGACGCCGCCCTTGGATTTCTCAAATCCTTTGACAAGTTTGAGCTAGCCTACTAATTGAACTATATATATATATATATATATATATATATATATATATATATATATATATATATATATATAGTTTGTGTGTGATTAAAATGTTAAGCTGTGCGTGTTTGTATTAAGCTATCAACTCGAGACTCTACTATTGTGATGTATCATGTATGACTTCTCTTTAAATATGGCGTTGTGAGTGGAAGTATTAAGCTTTTTCTTTCTTGTTGATAATGATATTTAAACAAGCCCGATCAATTCTTCGAGCCTAGAGGAATATGATGAAAACCAAAAGAAACAATCTTGGTATATGGAAAGATCAAAGTAATTCTTGTCGGTCAAATACATGCCATGGTTGAGAATTCAACTTCTTACAAGAATTTCAAACTTAAATCAACGTTCTCAATATATAAAAAAAAAAAAATCGTTGGTAATAGTGCAAACAACATACAATGTTACTTGAAATGCTTGTCTATAAAAAATTTAGGAAATTGTCAAATTGAATGGCAGATGAAATAAATCTTCATCGGCCGTAGACCCAAAAAAAAAAATAATTAATTAATTAAGCTTTTGACTAAGGGATATAATCCCTACCTGGCCACCTCAGAACAAAACCAATTAATTGAACCACAATTAGAGAATGCACACTAAAACATGAGAGAATATTAAATATTCACAGAATAATTATTATAAAGGGTGAGTGAAATACTTGAGAACCACCTATGGGTTGATTGATTTCAATAAGCATGTTCATTTATCAAGTGTTTATCTGCTAAAAAGATATGCCATATTGTCAGTAATATAATTCACACGAGTTAGTTTTACATATATAAAATGTCAATGTCCAAAAAAAGGGAAAAAAACCCATATATTCATTGTAACTAGACTTGTCAATGACCAATTTAAGTCCCATGAAAAACTCAAGTCTTAATCTAATATTATATACACCTAACTAAAACCATTAGGTGATATATATATATATATATATATATATATATATATATATACTGGCTCAAGTGTAGAAGTTCAACCAATTTTGTCAAAATTGCATATATATTGGAAGTACTTCAAACACAGAAGTTTCTAGTCAGTCAAGGCTTTAATTAATGTTGGACATGTTGTCAGGAACTCTGTTACGCGTTTTTGCTGCCGATGTCCGGAACTGTTCACAATCTGTTGATCCATTTTTGGTGAAGTTAGTAATGAGAAAATTCATCATCTGACCTACTTTGCTTTTGAAATCTCTAATGCTGCTCTTCTCAACTTCCCCAACTTCTGGATTTCCATCTTTAACTGCGACCGACCCTACCACAGCACCCTCCATATATGCTTTGCAAGTAATCAGAATATCATGAGCACGATTGCGGAAATGATCAGCAACTAAGTCTTCAAAGTGCTGCAAGCAAAGCAAATTCAATAAAATTCTATCAGTGTTCAAAAGCCATCTACAAGATATTTTGCAGTCCTCCATCCAGTTACTGCAAATCTAGCCACATTTATGCATCCACTACCATAACTAAGCATAAGAAAACAATCAAGCTAATAAATTATAAGGTCATTCCTAGTCCGAAAATTGAATACAATATCTAAGGATAAGAAATATATGTTTAATAACCAGTGTGACCTTTCAAAATACTAGAATATTAACAACAGATGTCAAGTAAAATCATTTAGACCTCGAGGGGTCTTTCCAGGGAGAGACTAAATTAGCAGTTGTACTTGATAGGGAATTTCTCAAAGAATAAGATCGCACAACAGTTCATAAGCCTACAGGGTTCTCCATTACAAAAACTTCAGTAGATGCAGCTGAAATTACATTTGTACTTTGAAACTCAAACTCAGGGTGAGACTAGAGACAAGCCTACAATGCTATGGGCATTAATACCCCGATCTTGCTTGTTAATTTATTTTTGAATTGAACTGCAGTTCAAAACTTGATTGATCTGTTAATGTCCATATTATTAAGACAACCTTGAGGGCTCTGAGCATAGAGGTACTGAGATTTAGATCAGATTCATTAAAGATTCGAAACTCAATTCTCACACTTCGCAGCAAGCCACTATTTCATGCAGGTTCAGCTCATTATAACCCTCATAAGTTTAACTGAGTCTCACCCAAAAATAGAAACCAAATAAAGAAAAAGGAAGATTATTGCAAAAAATCATATCAATATAAAATAAACCTCCATCTAAGGAGAAGACAGGATAATGTTGACAGAATAAAATTGATTGATTTAAACCTCTATGAAAAAAAACACAGTAAATTGATGACATTGTTGCAGACCTCATACCTGTGGCGGTTTTCTTAGTGTGTACATCATTGTCTTCAAGGAAAGAATAAAAATTTCCTCATTGTAGTCCCTGGACCTTTTCTCGCCAACATCCCCAACGTATGTTGATTCATACCCCGGCTCATTAAAGAAAGGCTTAGCATTCAGAATCAGAGCTTGTATAGAGACTAGAACCTGTAGCATGGTCGAATTTTTAGGATCCCACATTTCGGTTGATTTACCAGTCCAGGTACCTAAAAGGCTGAGGCAGACTTTCCCACATTCATACAAATTTGGATTGATTCGAAGACCACCTGAATAGTAATAAACCATCTGGAACAGAAAATTCCCTATTTTTATTATACATAATTGCAGACATAATGTTGAAAGAGCACACAATCACATAATACATACCGGTGGTTTTTGAGGATAGTGAGAAGGGAAGAGACAATCAAAGACAAAAAGACCATCGTGGTAGGGTGTACCAGAAGGTCCAACCATAACAGCCCTCAAATGTTCCATCCTAGCTTCACAAACTCTAACAAATATTGTGTCTGTCAAAGTAGAGACAAAATGAAGTGTCACGGAAACAATTTATAGTACTTTTTTTCTTTTTAATGGAGAGGTGGGTTAAAAAAACTTGTATTCGTGTATTTAATATGTATGCTTAATATTACTATGAAAGACTATTTGGCTAAAAATGTGTTCAAAAGTTTAAAAATGCCACCACCAGCATGACCTTTCTAATTTCTTTAGTCAAATTCAATTATGATCCAAACTATACACAAAAGCTTGATCAGCAAAAGATGGACAGTTATCCTTTCAGCATCAGTCAATATCACAGCAGCAGGTTGCTTTGTCAAACAAAATATAACTCACCAGGTAAGTTCTTTTCCAGAATTTTCCACTCGTCCTGAATTTTCTTTGCCCAATCCTTGGAGGGCTATCAAGAGAAAGAGTACAAACAGTAAATATTACATATCCTTTACAGACACAAGCACACATAGAGTCCAAGACATCTTCAAATAATTTTACTCACCTGGTTATCCTCCAGAAAGCCGCCATAGTGATGGTCTGAAAAATCATCAACAATATCAAATTGCTTAAAACACCGAGATTTTGGCATGTCTCCGACATCTTCAATTCCTTCTTTTCCACTAGAACATGACTCTTCAGGGACTGTTGAACTGCTAGAAGAATCTACCTTGCTTTTGTTTTCCTCCAGATCAGAAAGAGTTGCCTTCCTTTTGCTTTCAGTCAGATCAGGGATAGTTGCCTTCCTCTTACTTTCAGAAAGATCAGTAGTACAAGTGCTTGAGGCAGATGTGACATCTTGACATGGAGCAGGGTCCTTTAACCAAGGGAAAGAAATCGAGGCCTCTACCCCAGGAGGAAGATCCACACGATCAAATTGTGATTGCATGTCCCGATAACCATCTTCATCGTCATCGTCATACAGGTAATTATCATTGTCTTCATAATCAGAAACATCATCAACATATTCACCACAATCCTCTTCGTTATCATTGTCATGATGATATGACAGCTCGGAATTAGAACTATTAAGATTGTTTGAAATAATTGATTCTGATACAGAACTCTTCCCAGGATCACTGGCTGATGCATCCTGGAGAGAACAATTTGGAGACCAAATGATGGTTAACATTGAGCAAAAAAAATACATCATAACATAGCCTACAATTACTTGTCAACTCTGATTATATACCTCAATTTGGTTCAGCCCTATCTCATCATCACATATTTTTGTCTTTCCCTTGCTATCCTTGCTAACTTCCTCACCACCAATCAAAACTTCAGGTGAGTCTTTGCCTCCCCCAAAATCCATGACATCACAAAGAACACCCTATACAAATGGATGGTTGATATCAAAACAATGTTATATCAATTACAAAGATCTCAAAAAACCCAAAAAACATATTGCCTTAAGTTACAGGTATATGCCAGAATAAAAAATATACTCTGCATGTACTCCAAGAGATCTTTAAAATTGTGTGCGTGTTTTAGAGAGAGAGAGATCCAATAAAATGAAGCATTTATTCTGAAACAGAGAAAGCTTCATTAAATATGAATGTGTTCACAATAACAAACAAAAGGGTCGTTTAATTTAAAAATAAATAAATCATAATGCTTTACATCTTATGACCACAATTATAATGAACAAGCTCACAGGCACTCAGTTTCTCTTACTTTAAAGATTAAAATAAAAAAAATTTCCACCTTCTACACAAGAAATTTGCTATAAAATAAAATACAAGATCATACGCTTCTCTTATTACTCATTTTTGTTCAATTTACTAATATGAAAAGAAATGCTAACCAGGATTTGTAAACCCAAATTTCTGTTTGGATACGAGAAAATAGAGAACAATTAAAGGGAAAGTACAAATCGTATACAGGCAATAAGTACTGATCCCATAAAAGAGAAAAAAAAATTGTTTAAATTTTCAAGTTGACTCTTTTACTTCGTTATCTAGTGAAAATTGATCAAAAATGCTCTCATCACAAGTTTTTCCAGCAACCAAACAAAAACAAGATACGAAAAACCACTCTCAACAACAGCAAACAAAAATTAAAATTCACGTCAATTTGTGAGCACGGTTAACAAAGTAACAATTTACGATCAAATCCATCAGTCAAGTAACGATCTTTGACTCGCATAATCACTTTCAACCTAATTAAACTAGACGCCATCAATCAAATTCACAATTCGCATCAAAATTAACTAAAACATAAGTAATCAACAAAAAAAAAAAATTAATCATATATTCACTGTAAGAAAAAATACCTCATTTTGATGAAGTTCCTTAGCAATCGAAGTCTGGTCCATGGCAAAAAAAACCGACAGAATTCTAGTGAGAGAAAGGCACAAAAGTTAGATAGAGAAACTGTACAGTCTAATTTTGAATGATTATAGTGATCATCAAAAAAGTTGAAACGAAAAAAAAGAAGGAAAGAAAAATCTTCGATGATCGACCGAAACCCGAAACCTCCGAAAAATCTCCGATTCTCGTGAATTTGGAGAGACTGGGAGTATGTGTGTGTTTTTTTTTTTTTTTTGATAGCGGAGTATGTGTGTGTTTGTGTGAGTGAGTCACTAATTTAAAGAGAGTGAGTCCACTCGGCGCGTTGTTAGGTAAGTTCACCGACTGGCGTGCGCCGGAAGGAAAGTGGCGCTTCTGCTTTCGTGCGGTCGAGTGTACGATAAGTCGAAACGTGTTTTGAGTACTAGCTTTATTTAGATGCTGTGGCGTCTATTTGCTTTTGGGTGTAGGAGGCTTATGGTGGGATTGAGCGTGGAAGAGTATATTACTAAGCGGATATTAGGATATGGCAGTTTCGCTTAAATTGCTTGGACCTTAGGCATAAAGCGAGAGTGTGAATTACTTTCCTGGTCTTTTCTTGGTTTGTTTGTTTTTCTTCGTGATTGACGTCGACTGTCCAGTAAACAGATTGGACAGATCATGGCCGTCCATCTGTTGACTTGCCACAAATAATTCGTGTAAGATCGTGTGGACAGTAGACTTGTAGAGTTTATTGTAGAAAAATATATATATATATATAAATAATTTAAGAAAAATAAAAAAAAAGTAGTTTTTATTTCTTAGATTTTAATTAATTATTTAAAAAATTACAACCAACAACTGTTTTTAAACTAGCGAGCAGTGAGAGAGAGCATAAGCAGTGGCCAGTGGGGATTTTACTAGGTGATTGAAGTGTATAAGTTAAAATTGAAACTGAGTTTCAAATATGAGTTTAATATTTAAATAAAAACAATATACTGGAATTAGATGATATGTACAGATAAAAGGATAAAGGAAAATTTTAAAAAAAAAATTAATTAGTGAAAACCATAAACAAATTAATGTAAAAAAAAATCTAATGATTTAATGGGCCCCAAAGAAAATCTTGGCTAGGCCTATAATATGATTAGTATAACCTTGCAAATTTTTTTTTTTTTTTTTTTATGCTAAGGAGGGTTAAACAACTCAGGAACAGAGGCTAAGAAAGGGAGCACAGTCCCTAGAAACCAGCCAGCCAGCCAGAAACATCATCCTTGATGACCTCCAGGCATTCTGTAGGAGGGTCTTCAAGGTGCTTCACATTCAGCTCACTAAACTGGCCCATCTTGGCCAAGTAATCTGCCAAATTGTTTGCTTCCCTGCATATATGGACAAGCTTGCAAACCCAGTCACCATCAATCATTCTCTTGCATTTATGCAGGAGGTTAAACAGAGGGTGGCACTCCCTAATATCCTGGACAATCAACTCAACAACACTCTTGCAATCAGTTTCAACAATTAAGAATTTGTATCTAGCTTGCCACGCATAGAGAAGACCCTCAACTATAGCCCAAACCTCTGCTTCCAAGGCATTACCACGACCTTTTTTGACAGTAAACCCACCCAGCCACTGACCCTTGCTATCCCGTATCACTCTACCAGCAGCTATACAACCCAAAGAATTCATGCTACCGTCCGCATTGAGCTTAACCCAGGTCGGAGGGGGAGGGTACCAAGAGGCAGCTCCGCTTGTATACTCTTCATCAGCCTTCACTTTCTTACTAGTAGCCACCAGCCAGTCTTGAGTAGTTCCAAAGATTAGAATATGCGGCCAAGGATGGATTCTGAAACCATCATCAAAAATACTCTTGCATCGCCATTTCCAGATGTACCAGAGGGTGAAGGCAAAATAAATCCACAAAGGGGTACCATTAAACAATCCTTCCAGATTTTAGAAGAGGAAGGACAGTTCCAAAAAAGGTGTTCAAGGGTCTCACGCCCAGCCTTACATCTAGGGCAAATAGGATCGTCTGAAAAGCCTCTGCTACACCTTTGGACATTAGTAAGGATTTTATCATGAGCTACCAACCATAAGAAACATTGAATTTTGGGAGGGATTTTGGCCCTCTAAATAGGATCGAACTGCCCTTGATTACTCATGTTATCTTCAAAGAAACTGTATAACCTTTCAATTTCACCTTCAAAGATAATTTTTTTTTTTTTTTTTTTTAACATTCGGCAGGATGACCACTTGAACCAAATATGAGATATTATCAATCTAACTGGCAGGATCTGCTCTAATTTTTTGATGACTCGGAGTTAGAACTAAAATGAGTTCTACCTTGTTATACTTAAATAAATTTTATTTAATTTTGATAAAAGCTAGATTAAAAAAAAAAATTAGTCTTTACGCCTTTAATTCTATCTTTAAAATATTATATTATATACATATATATATATATTATATTTGGACTTCAAAATTACTAACCAGTTTACATATATATTAATTTTATATAAATAAATAAAAAATTGGCTCATTTAGACCCGGTGCCTTAGATGGTCGCCCTCGACGCCTGACCCTAATGTATAAGTTATACCGTCCATCAGGATCCTCAATAAGCTGTAAATGATTGGGGAGTCATAAAATGGATATTGATAACTCAAAGCGGTGGTTTTGGTGACTAATTTTGGCAAGCATTTTGAATTTTGCAGCTGGAAGCCTACTTCCTATTTCTTATAGTATTCATGCATTTGTCATTATGCTAGAAGCGTGTTTGATACCATGAACAAAACTCATTTTAGCTCTTAAATAGGTTTATTATATTTTCGAGATCCAATTCAGATACCAAAAATCCAAAACCTCTTTAAAAATCAATGGCGCCAACTTTAGGCGCCAAAGATTCCCGCCACGCAATCCCTCTATAAAAGCCGCCTACAAACCCAAACCACAATCATCACCCACCACTCCAGGCATCAAGTCTCAAAAACCCCTTTTTTATAATTTCACAACGCCTTTTATCTGTTTGTCAAAAGTCTGCAGGAATCGGCACTTAGAACCAATAAAAAAGTAGAGAAAATACCCAAATCAACCATGGTAGTACCTCTGGGGCCGGGCAAGTTCTACGGCAGCAGCCTCCCGCGGCCTCGCATCTACACCGACATCAAGCTGAATTCGGAGCGGGTCGATCCACCCGTGTCTGTGATGGACCCGTTTCTCTCCTGGGCCAACGACGCCCACTGGTCCATGGGAGGGCTCAACTTCAAGCGCCTTCGCCTTCAAGGTCGCATCGAGGGTTCCGTCGCCAAGCTCCGGATAGAGCGTGAGAAGTTCCTCAAGACGCAATCCAAACAAATCTCGAAAGATCCAGCCACGCTTGGCGTGGATCACAAGAGAAGGGGATCATCTGCTTCGCCTCCTCCAGCGCCTGTGGCCGTGAAGCGGCGGAGGTTCTTGGCCTTGAGCGACGAAGAGGAAGAAGGAGAAGATATTGTAAGGAAAGAGAAGGTGGTGAGTTATCGGAGGAAGTTGGAAAATGAATTTGATAGAGTCGCGAGCGAGGATCAGGTGGGAGTGAGGACCAGAAGTAGGAGATCCAAGGGACCCAACGAGACCAAGGAATTGATTTCTGAGAAGACAAAGAAGGCCAAGAACATCAAGAAAGAGATTAGAACATCACCAAGACTGGCTAGGCGTGGATCAAAGTAGATATATTTTGATCGCTATTATAGGCAACTCTTTTAGTGTCTCTCTTTTATGTATGCTGCTTTATTTTGTTTTTTGTTGGTTGTACAAATGAGAATGAAAATGAGATTTGTGTTGATGAGAATGCAAAGCTTCAAAATGTTAATGTGTTTTATATTTTTCTGTTGTTACATGTTTATGGGGTGTGTATGTATGAGACATTATGCATCGCCGTTTGATGGATGGTATCATATGAATATCATAGAAATCTATAATTTTGCTAACAAATGTGAGAGTCAAAGGTTTTGTGTACATTTATTTGAGCCTCAACTTGAGACTCTAGTGTGTGTGTGTGGGGAGCAATCCTTCCAACAAATAACTTCCACCTATTCTAATTAGATGTTTATTTGGGGCTTGAAACCCTCCAGAAGGGATTATAATTTTATAACAGATAGCAATACAACAATCTAATAGTATTTACCCATATATTTAGATCACTTTATCTGAACTAATAATGTGTATGGAATTAAAGAATATGATACAGAATCACTGAACCATGCATCTTTCTCTCCCTTGGCTAGGTGCTCAAACCACGAAAATGAACCGTTACCCTCCCTTAAAAGAATTATCTTTTCTGATTGCAATCAGAGACTTATTGTTTTTGTGAACAGAGTTCTTTAAAGTTTCCCTTCTCATGAGTCAGCCCATTGATTTTGGCCAACCTGCAAGACTGTTCTACTATCAACCGGTATGTTGATGTCCTTTCCCATGGTACAATTCCGAAATCATCGTTATACTCTTCCATTCCTTCAACAAAATATTGCCAGACTAAAGCGCCTGCTCCAGACTTGTTTCTCTTTGCAGATTTATAGATAATATCTAGAATGGTTTTGTAAAACCTGTCTCTCTGGGAATGCTCGAAGTCCTTGTTCAGATTAGACAATCCGAATTCAGTAAACATAACAGGCTTTCTCAGTTCTATGTCACCATCTTCAATGTGTGAAAGCATCCACTTGGAGACAAATTTCAAGTTGTCTTCAAATTCTCGATCATGAAACCTACCAAAAAATATAAGAATGAACTTAATATAGAACCAACAAGTCATGAGTGTATGTAGCTACCTTGAAACTGAGCTCGATGAATGCTTAAATATGAGATTATAAGCAAATTATATATCTTGCAGGCTTTACTCATTAATAAATTCTACAAACCGTTTCTAAAATGTGGATTTCTATTTTTAATTCATCGAAGCAATGGAGGATAGTGTCACCAGAAACAAAATGCTTACCAATGGTCAGGGTAAATGTGAACAGAGGCAAAATCAATGTTTTCAATCCTGGAGTTGCGAATAAAATCAGATCCAAGGTCAGATGCCCACTGTTCTGGGTTCACGGTTAGCCTCTTGGAGTTTTTAGGACCATAGAATCCTTCAAGGCCCACAGTCACAAGATGGTACTTGTCAATTGATTTCACAAAAGCTGACATCTCATCAATCCAATCCTGCAGTTGCATGGCATACAATTAGTTCCTACTCAGAAACCTGTATAATCTGTTAAGAAGATAAGAACCTCTCTCCCTATCTCTAGTAAAAAAAATTACAATTGACATAGTAAAGAAAACCAAAGAGCACAAACTAAGTTTTAAAAAGGTACTTGTTGGAGTTAGGCTCAAACAATTTACAAGATTCAATTTAAATTCTTAGGAAATGACATGACCGTGCAAACAACAATGAGTATATCCAGCTAACGAAGTGTTTGCCTTTAAAGATTAAGTGAGACCAGGCAACTCTTAGAACTACTAGTTGTTCCCGCACATCTCCTCGCTAAATGGAATTTTTATCAAGGAAATAAAAGGAGGACAGGAAACTGTAGAGGTTGATCAAACTCAGAGTTGGCAGTAATAAGTAGATAAATATCTGAAGGAGTTTATAACTTACTTGAAGAGTGTCGCCGGAAGGATCAGTCATACAACGAGGTTCATTTATCAACTCCCATGCAAAAATGGTTGGATCATTTCGATATTCAATTCCGGTGATGGTGTTCTTCCTTGTGAGAACAGTCTGGAAAAAGGAAAAGAATGTACTTGAGTAAAATCAGCATTTTCAGACTATAGAGATGCCCAATTTGTTCTGGATACAGTGTTATCAAATCATGCAGATATTCTACCCAGCCGTGCCACAGCAGAGAAGAAAATACATGCCCCATGATGCAGAACCAGAGAAAAAAAAGTAAGGGAAAAAGATATGGACTAATACTACATCTGAAATAGTCCTCAAGTCTTTAAGGGGTCCCCAATCACCGCATCCATTTTTCATTGCCAAATATAATCATGTTGAAGCATCTATCTGGTTCTTATTCTTGTTCCTTTTTCTGTATAATGATTCATGAGATTTTAGCAGGATTTGCACTGCAAATGCTTAGTGATTTTCAAGATTTTCCTCATTGCTTTAAAAGTTTCATGTTATTCCCTGAACCAACATATCCTAAATCCAGAATACGCCACCATGCCAAAGAAAAATGTATGAGATGCATTAAGTAAACTCGCAATTTTGTATATACCATCCAATTATGATCTGACAATTATTGCCATGACAATTATGTTATTGGTTAATGGACTTAGAAGATTTTCTACTTTTCATAGTCATGACAATTTTGGCCATTGCTCTTTCTCATTTAAACTTTTGAAACTACAATTCACAGTTTAATGCCAAAAATTCAAAGAACTTTGTTAATCATATTAAATTGGGGAATGTTGTTGAACCTACAATATTAGAAGTTAGGAAACTTGTCAAATGTCCTAGGTAGGCAGCCCCGAGGGGATCTGTCCCTTAACCTCTTCCTCTTGGATAAAGGCCAAGAGTCTAACTACTCATCCCACCCCTAGGAGTTCATAAAGAAACAATAAATTGACAAGGTCCCACTATAGCTAGGCTTGAGTAAACCATGGCCTATAGAATTATGGTTTCTCAGCAAACACGTCTCTAGCATATGTCCTCCCTTCTTGCATGCCTAACAAGGTTTTTTCTCCCATAAATGATTAACAGCGGCATAAGTACCTAGGTGCATACTAATCTAGGTATGCCCCATATATTTTATATAATGTATATAAGTCGCATGATGCATGTAAAATGTTTCCAATATCTAGTCACAAAAATAAAAAGAGAAAAAATATTGGAGAACTAAATAGCTAGATACCACGACATAATTCTTGAAATATTTGCGGATGGATGGATCGAAGAAGAAGGAATCATTAGAGGAACTCAAACCAATCCCTTCTTGCCAAGCCCACTTGACATATTGAGTCTTTCCACCATATGCTTGCAAGTTATTTACTAAGCTAAGCAGCAGTCTGACTCCTTGTTGCCTTGCTTCTGCAATGACATAATCCAAGGCCTGCAACAATATTAACTGTTATAACAAACACACACAACACATGAAACCAGTGATGCCAGAATCATACTAATCAAAAGAACATAGTCAAATCATTCCAGTATTCTTTATTAGTTATAGCATTAACAGCTTGAAGAATACATGGCTTTGAATGTAAATGGTCGTAAGAGATCTTGATCAATTACTGGGAATTTACCCCATACGGTAATTTGTTTCATAATCATTAACAGTTTTCTGAATAATCTCTTGATCTACCAGGAAAAACCTTGGGTACCAATATGTTTGAATAACATAGGTGCCATTCAAGATTCAAGTTAAAATCTCATTTGAATGTCACAGATCAACATCTTCTTTTACATAGCCTAGTCGCATTGCCCTTATTCACTAATTTAATGTCTGTCCTATACCCACTAACAATAAATTTCATTTCCACCAATCTACATACATTCCTCTAAAACCCATAAATTTCAAGTGAATTTTAGCCTTAAAACATTAAAATAATTAAAAATCTGATACCTAACAAAAACAAAACACCACAACGCTAGGCTGAATTAGTATCAAGCACAAAAAATCCCAAATCTTCCCAGGATTGACAAAATTAAAGACATTAACAGTTAAAAAACCTTTTTATAAATGGACAAATAACAATCAACAATGCTCTAGTACCTTGAAGACTCGCTCATCGAATTGGCCAGGGGAAATCTGGAGAGCATTGTAGCCTCCATCATTAAAGGCCCAGGTACGACAAACTGTTAAACCCATCTTGGCACCAGCTTGGAGCATTGCCACAACCCTTGGTCTGCTATAATCATGAACAGCATGGTCCATTAACCAGTAAGAGTTCCATCCATTGACATACCAGACCTTGTTATCCACCATGAACTGAGATCCATTCCTGGTCACAAACGGCAGCTCTGGTTCTTTGCGATAACCGACCCTCAAGTCACCAAAAGACATGTAAATGAAAGCCACACATGATGCGAAGCCCAGAATGGGGTAAAGCAGCCCATTTCCAGCCACCATTGTTTTTCTATATATAGTATGTATATAGACAGAACAACAAAAGCAAACCAAAATAAAATATACAAGAAATTGCACAAAACAAAATTGAATTTTCAACACCCTTTTGGCTCTCCTAAATGACAAGATGAGATTTTGACGCCGTATACCCGGATGTGGTCTACAGATTCTTCAAACAGACAAAATTTTGAGGATTTCCCAGATCTCTCTCTAAAGGGTACCTCAAAAAAACACCCAAAACTCCAAAAAAATCCTCAATGGGCCTCAAATCATCACATACCAACATCAAGTTACAATACAAGAGGTAGGCTGAAGAAAAATAGGGGAGATTTTAAGCTGCAAAATATTAAATTTTTCAGCTTTGGGGTTTTTCTTTTTTTAACAAAAGAGGAGTCTTTGAAAGAAATGAGAGGAGGCTCACAATATATGAGAAATAAAAGAAAATAAGAAAATATAATAAAGTACACCTAACATGTCTCCCATGAAACAGTCAAAAATCAGGAGGTGAAGATGGTGTGGTGTGTGGTGGAATGTTGGTGTCACCCAGTTGGTTTAAATCAGATCTGTGCACCTGATTTTCTACAGTTTTCTTGACTTTTAATATTCTACTCAACTGAACCAGTCTATCCAACACTATGGCCCATGTGTGGTGTCGCTACCATATTTAACCCAAAAAAAATTATAATGAAAAAGCAAAGAAAATGAGAAAATATCAGACCTCATCTGTGACTGCGTTCGTTAACCGGAGTGGTGGAATTCTTCAAGCTTTTGAGTTGAGAATAACAAAAGAGGTACGTAAATGTAATCAATCTGTGCTAGCTATTAATTATAACAGAGAAAAGATTTCAAGGATTAGTATACTTGAAAACTTTTTGCCATGTGAGAGACGTACGTTACAAGACGCAAGACACGGACTTTATTGTTTATTTGTATAGTGTTTTTTTTTCACTTTTGGTAATCACTTCTATTGATTGCGTTTCCTGACCATATTAGCATACAAGCGAATCTGATTTCAATCTTCATGGGCTGGGAGTTGCTTATATGGCTGCAAGCACATATCAAAAAATAATTTTTACAGTGTGAGAGAGTCTTTCCGTATTTTATTTATTCATTAATAAATATAAGACTCGAACCTTATTATAAATATAATAAAAAATATACTAGTAACTTGAGACTTGTATATCTCAAATCATATTAATAAAATGTCATAAAATTATAACATTAAGTAATAGTATTAAACTCTGATAATAATTGAATGTATATATATATATATGCAAGTATTGTGAAAATTATAACCATTTCATAACTACGTCAATGAAATTACATGCTTGAGTTTATATCCATTACTTCTAAAAAATAGTTATCATTTTCTTTTTAAAAAAAAAATTCTTTTGATTTATAGTTTAAATAACTTCAAAAAGGCATCCTATTATGCTAATGATAATAAGACCAAAAGTTTTTTATATGTATTATTGAATAGCTATAACTTTATTGCATGAATATGTGTTTTGGTAAATAATTATAATTATAATATAATTAAATAGTTATTGCAATTATTGTTAGTTCAAATATAATTGGAAGTTAAATTTAAATTTGGCAATCAAGTGAAGTCCAATGTCGGTGAGCTTTATCATTATTGGTTACTTTACAAATAAAATATTAGTGTTTAATTAAAGAAGGAAAAAACAAATCTTTAGTTTTAGATATCATTAGAGGGAGCTGTTAATTAGTTTCTTGTTGGCTTGTAGCAAACACAATCAGATTTTCCAAAAATCATAACAAACACCAAGAACAAAAAAATAAAAAGGAATAAAAAATACACTTATCATTTCTGAATATCTGAGTTGGTATCTTAATTATCATGAATAATTTGTGATTAAGATATTTATTAGTGAATACCGTCGATTGTATATATAAATCTGACATGTAAAAATCTAGTAGTTTTTCATTTATTGGTCTACTCCTAATAATAAAAAATAAATAATAATATATTTTATTCGATAAATACATTCAACAATTGAGAATACAGAATTTAAAGTATGTTAAAATCCGTAAAATCTTAACCTAACAGTTTACATATGGGGCGGGGCAGATCAAAACCAAACAATTTAGGGGTGCATCCATATATATATATATATATATATGTAATTTTTATATATTTAAATTTAATATTTTAAAAAAATTACATACAATTTTTTTTTGTTTTTTTTAAATCTTGGGACCTGGCCCTCAAAGGGGTCCTCCCATGATATGGAACGTGGTTAGAGTTAAAATGAAGCGAGAAAGGAAGATGAATATTATTATTATTATGGTGGTGAATGAAGGAGTCATGTCTGCCATTGATGACCAAGGGAGAGCAAACAAGGGAAGAATAATTCATTCTTCTGACCCTCCTCCATCATCTCCTCAATCTAATATCATCATCATCATCATTAATATCATATTATATCAAAATCAAATAAATTTATTATCTTATTTTTTACAAGGGTGTGTTAGCAAATGATGCTTAGCTTTTTGGTAGTATGGCATAATTATTATATATATAAAAGTTTATTTTATTTATTAATAAGCTTATAAACAATAGGGCCTATATAGAATGCGACTTGGCACCCTCCATTTGTCACACGTGTATATGTTACATCTTTCATGTATAGTTAAATTTAACATTAATTATGAAAAAAGTGACCAAACGATTTAAAAGAATATAAGAGAAAACATTTTTAAACTTCATATACATTGATTATATATTCTAATATATATATATATATATAAATACAAGTAGAAGTAGGTACTTCGAGAATCGGTCTGAAAATACATTCAACACACAAAAAAGTTTAAAATAATTTTCTAAGCTTGTTGTAATATTAACAAAGTATTAATATTTTATAAATTAAAAAGAAAAAAATCAAAAACTGAATAGGTCTCTAAATGATCATCTTAGTCATGTGCTTCCAACTTGTAATTACTAATCGGCAGCTAATTAACCTCTCCACACGCACGCATTTTCAGAGCATCTTCTATATATACATATACCCCACACACACACACACTCATATATTCTTTAGCTGCCGGATTGCACTATCTTGCTTCAAATCAGGGCCGGCCCTGACCTTTTGGAGGCCCAGGGAGTACTGTAGCAATATACTGTTAGATTCACTGTAGCCATATAATATTATATTCACTGTAGCAAAATATTATATTTTGATGGACCCAATTTACACAGATCTCATAGTAGAAAATAGTTTAAATTTTTTTTATGAGTTTAACAAAATTAGTGATGGCCTAATATGTGGTGGCTTGGTGGAATAATAAATATAAAAACAAAAATAAATAAAATTGTCTCCATGCAGAGTTGAACCATGAACCTTAAATTTAAAAGACTGACGCTCAACCACTGAACTAGAGGGGCTATTATTGAAAAAAATTAGTATGAGCCAAATATAATAACAATGTTTTATTTTTATATGTATAACAATATATAAGATATTGGGTCCCTCCCTGGGCTTGGGGCCCTGGGCGGTCGCCCTGCGCCCCGGCCAGGGCCGGCCCTGCTTCAAATATAATAATATAAAAACCATTTTATATTATTTAAAGTAAACTATTTTTATTATATGATTTGAGATTAAACAAGTATGTAAAGCGTTACATGTTAAATATCTTTAATAACTGGGCATTGTCACACTTTTTCTTTTTCTTTTTTCTTTTTTTTTCAGTGAATTGCGGTGGAGAAATGCAAGTATATGTGTATGCATGGTTATGTGCATGTCACGAGGAACACACACTGAAAAAAAACACATGTGATGGGGTATGCTGCTCGGTGTCCTTTTTTCTTTCAAAGACAGAAAGATGATGAATATATACATTTTTTTTTTTTTGGAAATATACATGCCTTGTTGCTCATTGGACAAGTTTAATAATATCATCAAAAAAGCTAAGAATATAATTCTATTTCATTTTTCCTTTGGCTCAACATATTATCAGGTACAACAATGTATTTGTTCTTATTAATTAGTCACTTGATATATAGGATAGAGAAATTAATGTTCCCATATCTTCATATATTAATATAATTTAATTAAGTTTTTAACAACTGAATTATTTAAACTTGTCTTTTGTTATAATACATGGGTGTAGAGCAAAAAAAAAAAACAAAAACAAAACAAAGTGCACGTCTATAGAAGGGTGGATGTCACTACTCATTTGTATATTATGGAACGCGACCGGACACCCTCCATTATCCATTATTATTATTTTCTTTTACTGTATGCACGGTCCGATTATTTATTTACGTAATTAAAAAATATTTACTTTCACAATATAAGGTAAAAGCTCTTCATACATACTAATAAATGCGTATAAAATTAATGAAAAAATACACTAACTACTTGAGTTATGGATGAACACGAGTCCATTGTCACCACTTATAAGTACATTGTCTGCCATTTAATTCAAATTTATTCTAAATGTATATAATAGATGAAATGATTTGTTAACTAATTAAATAAATTTCGGAAGAGAATTGTCCGAGAGATAAGACATGGATAGCTTAATTTAGCAATAATAATTAATAACCTATTATTATATCTGTCATTGTTGAGTTTGTGATTGATAATCTGTGTGAAGAGACAACAAAAAGTTGGAATATCTCTTTCATGTTCTCCATTTTTTTTATTTTATGATTTTCATTATATGCTTATTATCACCATTAGTTTTATAGAGGAAAAAAATTAATCAGTTCAAATGTGTGCTATCGTGATTCTTGTATGCTTAAGATTTGGTTTTTCTTGTCGGTCAAACATTTTTTTATTAGTTGAAAATGATGCCCAAATGTGAAGATTTTTTGCTGTCCCTATTTCGAATTACTTTATTAAGAAGAAATTGTGTTAGAATTCACTCCTAGTATTGATTTAACTTTTTGTTAAGTTTTTTTAAATATTAAATATCTAAGAATAAAAAATATTATTATAAAAAAAATTAACCACATTTTGTTAGAATGTATTGTCGTAATTATAAATCTTAGCATTCATTTCATTATTCAAAATATGTAACTTAAAAAGTATTTATGAAAATATAAAATAAAAAAAAATATTCTCAATTACATGAAAAAAAATATCATACAGTTGAAAATCCTAATAATTGTTATTGTAAAAATGAAAATATCACACACATATATAGCTTCTCTAATTCGAAATCTAATATATATTTTTTCATGTGAAAATTTGATTATTTATGGTTATAAAAATAAATCAATTTGTATTGGTGTATCAATTTGCAACGGAACACGAAATTACGTGCAGAACCCCGTTACGCGTAAAGCTTCTGTTATGAAGCTGTGGGCCCGGAGCGGAGACCTAGGTTGCCGACAATTCTCTAAACGTGAGGCATTGATGCCGTTTGTTTTTTTTTACCCGATTGACGCCGTCAAAAATCTCATCCTTCCGTCTATTTGTTCTGTCCACCCACGCGTTTAATAGTGGAAAACATGCAAATCAGCGCCTTAAAAAATGTAAACATTTTTAGGTTATCGTTTGTGATTTTGCTATTTAATTATAAAATTTACATTCATTTTTAATATCTAATGTCTTTTTTTTTTTTTGAAACAAAGGTATATAAATCCAACCAAACGAAAACAAGTTATCCAGGATAATCATTCTGAACTAATTTCTTCACATTCGGAGTACACGATTCAATCTAAAAAACCAAAATCAAGAGACAGAGCAGCCTTAGAAAAAGCGTTACTCACTTTGTTAGCACCCCTAGGAATGAAATTAAAACCTCAGTTATGAATGTTGTGACTTGTGAAAAATCACACTCGTATGTTAATAAATCAAAGTGATAAATAAATAAAGTATGGGAACATTTCAATTTATGATAAATATTATTTTTTAAAATTATATTTATAATACTTATAACCTGATGAACAATAATAGTATTATAAGCTTTAAATTATTTTCTCAAAAAATGAGAGATTGATATATTTTAATTTTATTAAATAAAACCACACGTTTGTTCACCAAACAAAGCTATAATAAATCTTTTATATATACATATATATGGAAGACTTGAAGAACAAAAAAAAAGTGTTAATTTTATTTTTTCTTTTCTTTTCAAAATAATGCAAAAAGACTAATTAAATGTTACTTGAAGGCTTTTTTTTTTTTTTTGAAACAATGTTACTTGAAGCTGACCTAAACTAGTCGTGACTCTTTCTTCTACTGTTGACCTAACTAATATGCTTCCCTCTTCGCTAC
Source organism: Xanthoceras sorbifolium (assembly GCA_003430845.1). NCBI lineage: Eukaryota > Viridiplantae > Streptophyta > Magnoliopsida > Sapindales > Sapindaceae > Xanthoceras > Xanthoceras sorbifolium. The sequence continues at coordinate 19,605,863 of CM010608.1, read as the reverse complement.
GTTTACTAGATACCAAGTGTACCACCCACTGCATCTGCAGACATCTAAATGATGTCGTTTAGATGGCTCAAATACTTCTACATAAAAATAAAAGAAGGGAGAAGTTAGGGCATAATTTATTTTAGTCACTATTCCTTTTTAAATTATTATTTTTTATCAGTATTTTTATCTTTAACTCGGTAGTTTCTAATTTCTTTAAAATATATTTTTTTAGTTATTCTCGATCAAGTTAAATATGACAGCACATTCATCATTTTATCCTTAACTTTAAATAATTAGGTTAAAATAAAATTTTATTTTTTATTATTTAAAATTTAACAAATTAACATTAACTTGAACATCCAATTAAAATTTAACAAATATTAATAAAAAAACTTAAAATTATAAAATATACAAAATTTATAAAAAAAGTTATTAAATATTAAAAATTAAAAAAATAATTAATAACACTAAAATTAATAACCTTTAAAAAATAAAAAATTAGTATAATAATAACTAATTTATAAAAATTTAATAATTTAAAATAACTCTTAAAATTAATATAAAAATAAATTTTATATATAAAAATAAACTATAATAAATTAAAAATAAAAAATTATTAAAATAATAAAAATATTCTAAAAATATTTTTTGAATATATCAGAAAAAGAGGCATTATTATTTTTAAAAAATATAAAATTTTAATTTTTAAATAAAATAAATTATTAAAAGTAATTTTTTATTTATTTTTTGAGTTGTTATTATTTTTTGTTAGAGTTTAATTTTTATTTATTTTTTAATCTAAAATTTTATTTTATATCTAAAAAATAAAATACCCTTAACACTATTAAATTTGACTAATTGTTGATTAACAGAATGACTAAATTGATAAAATTTTTGAAAAGTTAGACGACCACGTGAGCTAAAAAATAAAACATCAGTCAAAAAGTAATAATTTAAAAAAAGTTAGGAACCAAAATAATTTTTGTCTAAAAATTATTTTATTTATCTATTTTTGGGTCAACTGAAATAAATCAAAGGAGGTCAAAATGCCTTTAATATTGATGAAGATTAGAATCGTTCAACCACTCGGGAGACCTCTTCGTATGGGATTACAGAATTTGATATAGACTACTTGTAAAATAATGAACTAGTTATCGCATAAAGAGAGGAAGTGATGGGTAGTCTTCGCAGTAAAATTTTATGACTTGATCGTCGGAAGGATTGACACCGACCACATTGTCGGTGTCACCTTCTAACTTTTATTGTTTGCAGAAAGTTAACCCCAGAGTGAAATATTCATTGGCTAGGAGACATCAATCCCGTCAGAAAGCCCATTCGGAAAAGTAAGAATCCTTAGAGGAGTAATCTGAAGTGAAGAAATATTTACTGCATCAACATACCCTCTGATAATATTTAAGTCAGTTCAACTCTATATTACAGATTAAATACCGACTAAGGAAAAATGCAAGATAAACAAAAAATAAAGTTCCAACAAATATGATACGGCATTGATGATATAAATGATACTGTCTGCAAAGATTCTCAAAATCTATAAAACGATATGTTAGATTGTATAACAGCCACGACAGTGAACAGTTAGGCAAAAATACCCACATTTTCAGGTAAAAAAACAAACAAATATTCTCTTATAATATAAATACATAATAAATAAACATTATCTTTGTGATTTTTATTAGGTAATTATGATAATGGGATAATTCTGTTTTCACCAGGTCCTGCCTTAGCCTAGCATTGCCATTATTTCTTGTTTTTAGTACTCTGGATTTCCAGCTAATGAAAATGATTAATCCTAATTTTTGTCTGGTTAAATTGTTTGGAGTAAAAGTGATGTAAAGGCAGTGAATAGAAAATAAAGCAAAACATCAACTTTGCTGGAAATCCGATTTTGATTTGAGTGTAATTTGGGTTGGATCTTAGGAGAGATAAAAGAGGGTAACAGAATTATAATCTTTCATCTTCATCAATACATTTTTTTTTATTTAAATAAAACAAATATTTTTAAGAGCATCGAATATATTAATTAAGTATTTTTTTTTTTTAGTTTTAATACCAATTTTATTGCATCGATTTTAAGTTTTTTTAATTTTTTTTTTTATCATATATCATCTTAAATAGAAGATTCAAGTGTGTATATGTGTTGGGCTCTGAGTATTCAACAACCAAGAACTTGGGTCCAACTTCTTAAAAGCTATATAATATATATATAATATATATATATATATATATATATAATATATATATAACATGTAAGTTTGTTGGTAGAAGCAAAGAATAAAGGAGGAGTCTCTTGGTTGCAGTCTCACTCACAGAAAGGTATGATGAAAAGTGAAGATGGTGGTTGGTTGGTTGGTTGCTTGTTTGTTTGTTGAAATAACATGGTAGAAAAATGGAGCTATAGGTCCCATATACACCAAGCTTTAAGCGTCAACCATTGGTGATGGAAGAAGAATTCACCACTTGATTAAGACTAGTGCTTACTTAGAAATATCTAATGAAGATAGTACAGTTCTGAATCTAAATGGATGATTCAATGATAAAATTTGAATGTGATATACATTACAACGCAATTTTGATTCTAATTTTATATAGATGCTTACTTCAAGTTCCATAATGATGGATGATTCAACAAAAAAATAAAAATAAATAATAAATATAGATATGACGTAATTATAAGTTTACCGTTAAAGTGGAAAAAATAAAGAGTAATTATAAATTTAATTCATAGTTTATGACGTAAATTTTTTTATCTAAAACTTATTTTAATATTGCATGGCTGTTATTAAAAACCCGTGAACAATGGAGGAGAAATCTAAATTACACTAAGAGCAAATGAAGAACAAGATCTCACTTTTTTTTTTAAGGCAAAAGACCATAGATTCATTGAAACGAGCAGAAAATGAGATTACAAAGTACTGCGAGCATCTTCAACTATAAAGCTCAAGATACATGGTGGAAAGTCTTCCATCCAAATAATAAGATAATCAAAAGAAAAGAAAATTTAGCTAGAGAGTGCTACTCTATTAGCACTTCTAGAAATATATATATAAAAAAAATTAACAAGAGAGTTTGAACACTGCATAATTGAAAAATATATTCTAAGACCACACCAATTTCAGAGATAAAGAGAAAGCTCAAATTTAACCGATTGATAACGGAGGCCGTATCGAATTCTAAAGAAAATGAGAAAAAACTATTTTCAATAGCCAAAGATAAACCGAAAAGTATTGCTTTGGCTTCAGTAATATCAAAGTCTAGATTCCATCGAACGAATGCACCCCATATAGTAAAACAACACCATTATGATCTCTCAAAACAGCTCATAGACCAGTCTTACACTTAGCAATGTCCAAAGCCACATATGTATTCATCTCAAAGTCTAGAATTCCATCGAACGAATGCACCCCATATAGTAAAACAACACCATTATGATCTCTCAAAACAGCTCATAGACCAGTCTTACACTTAGCAATGTCCAAAGCCACTATGTATTCATCTTAAAGCATTGAGAGAGAGGGAGAGAGAGGGGGGAGGGGGGAGGGGGGTGTTGTGGGGATCCAACACATGAATCTTCCAACACGGACATGAGGCTCATGAAGGGATGCAGCGTAAAGTCAGCTAAATAAGAACAGCACCGAGGAACAATTTTGTCAGCCCTTAAACAGGGTCGCTTATGAAGAAAGTGTTGGGTTTGTGAAGCTTGAATCCTGAGTAGATCCAAGAGAGGCCTAGACAGCAGGCCCAAGAGGGGAGCCCAAGCAAGAGGCCTAAGTGAGGCCCAGACAACAAGCCCAAGAGAGGCCCATGAGAGAGGCATAGGAGAGGCCCATGATAAGGCCCAGGTGAACAGTATCGGCAGTAAATATTGCACTGACTGGTGGGCCCCACACGGAATAATTAGATGGTGAATAGTGCATCAAATGTGGGCCATACGGTTTGACTGTGCATAGAATGGTAGGCCCCACACGTATATGCGTGAATAGTGTCAGTGAACAGTATCGTATGCGCGTGAACAATAATCATGAATAGTAACTAGATATCTCCTAAAAATAGCCCCTCATTTGTGATAATCAACTCATCCAACAGAGAGAGTTCAGAAAGCTCGAGTTGAGCGGCTCAGTATTTGGGCATGAGGCCTAGGCGATACAGGCAGGAGGCCTAGGCGATTCGGACATGAGGCTAGGCGGATCCGGGCAGGAGGCCCAGGCGGATTCGGGAGATCCGGGGCGATAACCCCAATGAAGAGCCGAGGTGTGCGGTTCCGGAAGATCCGGGGAGAGACCCTGATGAGGAGCCCAGGTGTGCAGTTCAAGGAGATCCAGAGGGTGACCCCGATGAGGAGCTAAAGTGTGTGGTTCCGGGAGATCCCGAGTGATGACCCAGATGAGGAGCCTAGGTGTACGATTCCGGGAGATCCAGGGGGATGACCCCGATGAGGATGCCAGGTGTTCGGTTCCGGGAGATCTGGGGGTGACCTTGATGAGAAGCCCAAGTGTGTGGTTCCGGGAGATCGGGGGCGTGACCCCGATGAAGAGCCCGGGTGCTTGGTTCCGGGAGATCCGGGGTGATGACCTCGATGAAGAGCCCAGTTATGCGGTTCTGGGAGATTCGGGGGGTGACCCCGATGAGGAGCCCAGGTGTGCGGTTCCGGGAGATCCGGGGTGATGACCCCGATGAAGAGCCCAGGTATGCGGTTCGGAGAGATTCGGGGGTTGACCCCGATAAGGAGCCCAAGTGTGCGGTTCCGGGAGATCCAGGGCGATGATCCCGATGAGGAGCCCAGGTGTACGGTTCCAGGAGATTCGGGGGGTAACCCCAATGAGGAGCCCAGATGTGCGGTTCTGTGAGTTGAACACTGAGAGAGAGCAGAGAGTATAAACACACATGAGAAGAAAAACTGTGTGAGAGTTTTTCGTATAAGTATTGTTGTAATAGCTCTTTCATAGTGAATTGAGTGCTGGTGTGCTCCGTGGACGTAGGAATCAGTTGATTGCCGAACCACATAAAAAATTGTTGTCTCCTTTACTATTATGCTTGTTTCCATATGTGTGCCCTGTACAGATTTGCGTGTTTGCATACGGTTTACCACTTCCACTGCGCCGGAATTTAATCGGATTCCCAACAGAAAGCAGTTGTGCTGGTGCTATACCTTCCAGAGGACAACGCACAACTGAAAATCTACATAAGAGAAGGAATTTTTGCAATCTAGAAGAAAGTCAAGTATGAAATGTTGCTTGACACCATAAAAATTTCCCATGAAACTGCAGTCCTCGTGAACTCTTCTCAAGGAGCCACACCATCACAAAGCATGAGAGATAGTCTCCACCTCCTTCTGGCAGCAGCAACAGAAAGGGTCCAAAAGCAATTTACGTGACACAAGGTTGATAGTAATAGGGAGCCCATTGTGACAGGCCCTTCACAAAAAAAAAAGATTTTGGCAGGGACTTAAAGCTTCCATAAACACCTCCACCAAGCTTGCAAACCTGATGAATTAGAGTAACTGGCATTTCCACTCTCTTCCGCCAACAAGTAGCAAGATTTAACAGAAAATTTGTCATCTTTATTGTAGTGCCAAATCAACCTATCAGGGGTATTAATGGACGGAGAAGGAAGAGATAGGATGGCATCAGCATCCATAGGAGAGAAGCTGCTCCTAATAAGACCCGAGTTCTATCTGTTAGAAAAATCCAATATTTGGACGTACATATGTATTAAAATGTGTGTTGTTATCTTAAAGTATAGTCCGTTTAAAGTGATCGGTATAAGGTTTAAATAATTGGACATTGGGTGTTAAATTATCATGGATTCAATGTGTAGAGACAAGAGTGATATTTCTAATTTGATAAGGGGCCAAATTAGAAATATTAATAGTTTTTTATTAAACTATTACAAATCAAGGTCAGGTCCCCAATTCATACGATCGACATTTTTCTCTTCTTTTTGGCTACCCCATCAACAGTGAGAAACAGTAACCAAAGGGAGAAATTCGTATTGAATTAGAAGATCGCAACCTAAATTTCAATTCCATTATGGATCAAGATATGCTTCCGCTTCTTAATTCTACTCTTTTGATTCAATGTGGAGATTTATATACATGCTTTAGGGCACAATTTAGGGTTTTTGATTTTTGATATTGATTGTGTAATCAAGCATGTTAGAATTATATTATTTTATAATTACTACAAGTGGCATCAGAGCCTGATTTATTATGTGTTTATGATAACCTTTGTTTGCTTTATACTATTGCATCGTATAATGAAACCTTGCATGTGGATTCACGTGGTACTAAATGCAAATTAAATAATGAAAATTCAGGGACATTATAGCACAAGCGCTTAGGTTATATCTCAAAAGCTAGAGTTGAGAGACTTGTGTCTGGTGGCATTTTGGATTCCCTTAATTTTACAGACTTTGAAATCTGTATTGAATGCCTCAAGGGAAAACAGACCAAAACTAAGAGATTAGGTGTTAACAGAACTTCAGACGTCGTAAAATTGATACACACAGATATTTGTGGACCATTCCCTACGGCTTCTTGGAATGATCAACAATATTTCATATCATTCATAGATGATTACTCACGTTATGGGTACCTGTATCTCATTTATAAGAAATCTCAATCACTGGACGTGTTCAAAGCTTTCAAAGCTGAGGTTGAGAACTAACTCAACAAAAGGATTAAAAGCGTTAAATCTGCCTGTGGTGGTGAGTACTACAGTAGATATGACTGTTTAGGTGAACAACGTCCAGGTTCTTTTGCTAAATTCCTAGAGGAATATGGAATCGTCCTACAGTACACCATGTCAGGATCACCTAACATGAATGGTGTTGCTGAGAGACGAAACAGGACTCTTAAGGATATGGTAAAGAGTATAATTAGTCATTCTACCTTACCAGAATCACTCTGGGGAGAAGCATTAAAGACTGCAGCTTATATCCTTAACAAGGTACCAACTAAAGTAGCTCCTAAAACACCTTATGAGCTTTGTACAGGCAGAAAGCCTAGTCTAAAGCACTTTCATATTTGGGGATGTCCAGCTGAGACAAGGCCTTATAGGCCATATGAAAAGAAACTGGACTCCAAAACAGTAAGCAACTACTTTATTGGGTACTCTGAGCGATTAAGGGGCTATAAATTTTATGATCCCATATTAAGGTTAATTTTTGAGACGGGAACTGCAACATTTTTTGAGGATGTTAAGTTTGAGGGGAGAAATAAGGTTAGAGACATTGTCTTTGAGGAGGAATCAGTTTCGATTCCTACTATTGCT